>JAUMJK010001212.1:0-60397 GCA_033558105.1 Coccyzus lansbergi | reverse complement strand
CTGTGCTGGGCAATGGTGGTGCTGGGAGTGCTGGTGGAGGTTGCTGGAAGCACTGGGCTGTGCTGGTCAGGGAACTGGGAGCCACTGGTACAGGTTACTGGGCTGTGCTGGGCAATGGTTGCGCTGGGAGCACTGGGCTGTGCTGGTGTCTGTCACTGGAAGACCCTGGGAGGCACTGGTGCAGGTTACTGGAAGGACTGGGCTGTGCTGGTGTGGGTCACTGGAAGGCACTGGGAGCACTGGTGCAGGTTACTGGGCTGTGCTGGGCAGTGGTGGCGCTGGGAGCACTGGGCTGTGCTGGTGTCTGTCACTGGAAGGCCCTGGGAGCACTGGTGGCGCTGGGAGCACTGGGCTGTGCTGGTGTCTGTCACTTTGAGCACTGGCGATGCCATCGTAGGCCACTGGGTGGCGCTGCGAGCATTGATGCGGGTTATTAGGCTGCACTGGGAGTACTGGTGCTGGACACTGGGAGCGCTGGGGGGCGCTGGTTCAGGATCACTGGGCAGTGCTGGTCTTGGGGTCACTAGGGTCACTGGGAGGTGTGGGCCCGGGGTCACTGGGAGCTCTGGGGGTCACTGAGAGCTCTGGGGTCACTGGTCCCGGAGTCACTGGGAGCTCTGGGGTCACTGGGCTCACTGGGAGCAATGGCCCCGGGGTCACTGGGAGCTCTGGGGGTCACTGGGTCCCGGAGTCACTGGGAGCTCTGGGGTCACTGGGCTCACTGGGAGCAATGGCCCGGGGTCACTGGGAGCTCTGGGGTCACTGGTCCTGAGGTCACTGGGAGCTCTGGGATCACTGGTCCCAGGGTCACTGAGAGCTCTGGGGGCCACTGTTCTCGGGGTCACTGGGCTCACTGGGAGCAATGGCCCAGGGTCACTGGGAGCGCTGGATCACTGGTCCTGGGGTCACTGGGCTCACTGGTAGCTCTGGGGTCACTGTTCTCGTGGTCACTGGGCTCGCTGGTATCACTGGTCCTGGGGTTACTGGGAGCTCTGGGATTACTGGTCCTGGGGTCACTGGGAGCTCTGGGGTCACTGGTCCTGCGGTCACTGGGAGCGCTGGGGACGCTGGTGCTGGAATCACTGGTATCACTGGTCCTGGGGTCACTGGGAGCTCTGGGATTACTGGTCCCGGGGTCACTGGGAGCAATGGCCCAGGGTCACTGGGAGCTCTGGGGTCGCTGGTCCTGTGGTCACTGGGAGCGCTGGGGACGCTGGTGCTGGAATCACTGGTATCACTGGTCCTTGGGTCACTGGGAGCGCTGGGGTCACTGCTCTCGGGGTCACTTGGCTCACTGGGAACTCTGGGGTCACTGGTCCCGGAGTCACTGGGAGCGCTGGTATCACTGGGAGCTCCAGGTCACTGGGAGCGCTGGTGTCGCGGGGAGCGCTATTTCCCTGCAGTACCGGCGGCGGCCGCGGGGGGGCGCTGCAGGGGAGGGGGGGGGGGCACTCGTTCGCCATTGGCCGTTCGCAACCAATGAGCGGAGGCGGCGGGAAGAGCAGGAGGAGGCGGCGGCAGCGCGTGAGCAGGGCTGGGGGGGCAGGGACAGGGGACCCCAACCTGGGCTGGACCCCCCCACCCCGAGCCCGGGGGGATGGCTGCCATCCCCAACCCTCTCTGTGACCCCCAACCTGCTGGCCCTGTCCCTCTCCGGGACCCCCAACCCTCTCTGTGGCCCCAACCCACTGACCCCATCCCTGGGTCCCCAACCCACTGACCCCAACCCATTGACCCCATTCCTCTCTGTGTCCCCAACCCATTGATCCCATCCCTGGGTCCCCAACCCTCTCTGTGGCCCCAACCCATTGACCCCATCCCTGTGTCTCCAACCCACTGACCCCAACCCATTGACCCCATTCCTCTCTGTGGCCCCAACCCATTGATCCCATCCCTGGGTCCCCAACCCACTGACCCCAACCCTCTCTGTGTCCCCCACCCACCAGCCACGACCCCCCCCCCCCCCCCCCCCCCCCATGACCCTAACCCAACCCTCACTATGATCTCCAACTGGCTGACCCTGACGCCCCCAACCTGCTGACCATGACCCCAACCCTTGCTGTGACCCCCAACTGGCTGAACCCAACCCTCACCATGACCCCAACCCACTGACCCCAACCCTCTCTGTGTCCCCCACCCACGAGCCACGACCATGACGACACCCCCACCCTATGACCCTAACCCTTGCTATGATCCCCAACTGCCTGACCCTGACCCCCCAACCTGCTGACCATGACCCCAACCCTTGCTGTGACCCCCAACTGGCTGACCCTGACCCCCCAACCTGCTGACCATGACCCCCAACTCTTACTGTGACCCCTTCAACCTATTGACCCCAACCCTCACCATGACCCCCAACCTCCTGACCGTGACCCCAACCTTTGCTGTGACCCCCAACTGGCTGACCCCAACCCTCACCATGACCCCCAACCTCCTGACCATGATCCCAACCTTTGCTGTGACCCCCAACTGGCTGACCCCAACCCTCACCATGACCCCCAACCTCCTGACCATGACCCCAAGCCTTGCTGTGACACCCCCTAACCCACTGACCCCAACCCTCTCTTTGTCCCCAACCCCTTGGCTGACCCTGACCCTCTCCGTGACCCCCCAGCCCTCACTGTGACCCCCAGCTGGCTGACTCCATCCCTCTCTGTGGCCCCAACCCTTGCTGTGACCCCCTGACCCCAACCTTCTCTTGTGTCCCCAACCCATTGGTTGACCCCGACCCTTGCTGTGACCCCCAACCTACTGACCCCAACCCTCCCTGTGACCCCCAGGTAGCTAACCTTGACCCTCTCTGTGACCCCCCCCCAACCCTCTCTTGGTGACCCCCACCCCCCTGGCCAACCGGGGTCTGCAGAGGAGGTGACCCTGCTGCACATGTCACCATGTCCCGGGGACACTGCAGGTGCCTCCAGAAGAAGGGGGGGGCCCTGGAGCCCCGACAGCAGGTGAGTGGGGTGACCTCTGGGGACAGGGACGGCCCCTTGGAGGTGCCACTGGTGCTGGGTCCCTGCTTGGCCGTGTCCCCTCAGGGTGTCCCTTGCAGTGGGTGCAGAGGGAGGGTTTGGGGGGGCTTTAGCGCAGCTCCTGCTGCGAGGACCTGACCCTGACCCCCCCAAACCCTTGCTGTGACCCCTCCAACCCACTGACCCCAACCCTCTCTTGTGTCCCTAACCCATTGGCTGACCCTGACCCTCTCTGTGACCCCTAACCCTCGCTATGACCCCCAACTGGCTGTCCCCAGCCCTCACCATGACCCCCAACCTCCAGGCCATGACCCCAACCCTTGCTGTGACCCCCCCCCAACCCACTGACCCCAACCCATTGGCTGACCCCTGACCCTCTCCGTGACCCCCAACCCTTACTGTGACCCCCAACTGGCTTGACCCTGACCCCCCAACCTGCTGACCATGACCCCCAACCCTTGCTGTGACCCCCCCCTAACCCACTGACCCCAACCCTCTCTGTGACCCCCCCAACCCTCGCTATGACCCCCAACTGGCTGACCCCAACCCTCACCGTGACCCCCAACCTCCAGGCCGTGACCCCAACCCTTGCTGTGACCCCTC
Source organism: Coccyzus lansbergi (assembly GCA_033558105.1). Classification (NCBI taxonomy): domain Eukaryota; kingdom Metazoa; phylum Chordata; class Aves; order Cuculiformes; family Coccyzidae; genus Coccyzus; species Coccyzus lansbergi. The sequence continues at coordinate 56,822 of JAUMJK010001212.1, read as the reverse complement.
CAACCCACTGACCCCCTCCCTCTCTGTGTCCCCAACCCCTTGGCTGACCCCCAACCAGAGGTGGTGTTGGGGGATGCTTGTGGGGTTCTGGGGGTCCCCAGTGTCCCCTCCCTGCAGGATGGGACACAAGCCACCGAGCCGGAGCGGGGCACCCAGGCCTGTGGACACATCCCCTGGGACTCGCAGCGCGCCCGGGGCTGGGACCCCCCGCAAGGTGAGCTTCCCGGGCTGCCCTGGGTGTTGGGGGGGCTGATGCAGCCCCCCGCTTCGGGCTGGACGCTGACTCCCGTCTCTGCCCCCAGACCTGTTGGGGGACAGCTGCTCCGTGTCCTTCTTGAGCGAGGACATCAGTGAGGACATGGCCGGACCCCTCAGCAGCACCCGCCGGTCCCTGCTGGAGGAGCTGGAGCCGGGGGGCGGCTGCGGTTTGGGGGAACCCCCCCCGTCCGTCACCTCCCGTACCCCATGGCCCCACCTGGACCCCCGCAGCTCACCTGGGCCCCCGCAGCCTCTCGCCTCCAGCACTCTGCTCACGGCTGGGGATGCGCTCCCCGAGGGACCCCCGAACCCCTCTGGGGGGCGAAGGAGAAGGGGTCCCCCCTGGGGGCTCCCCCAGCACTCTCCGCAGCAGCCGTCGGGTCCCGGAGGGTCCCTGAGGCCCCCCCAGTCCCGGTGCTGCCGCAGAGTCCCGGGGGGACACGAGGCAGCCCCCCAGGCTCCCCTGCTCCGTGGTGGTGGTTGGGGGGCCAGGGATGGTGCCCCCCATGGGTGGGCAGGGCTGGGGGTCCCCGAACTGGCTGCCCCCACCCTGGGCTCCGGGGACCCCAGCAGCTTCGGGGACCCCAGCAGCTCCAGCGAGCGCTTCTTCAGTGCCCTGGAGACCCTGGAGCCCAGCCAGGCCGAGGGGTGTCGGGGGGCTCAGCACCCCCACTCCCCCCAGCCTAGGGCAGCTGTGGGGCTGGGTGAAGCCCCCTCCCCGCCTGGAGCTGCTGCCCCAGCGCTGTGTCCCCCCAGACCCCCAAGCGCGGGGCGGCCGCAGAGGGAGGGTTTGAGGGGGGGCTCCAGGGCAGCCCCGTGCGGCGAGGCCAGCTCGGAGGTGGGTGGTGTTGGGGGGCTGCTGGTGCAGCTCGAGGGGTGCAGCCTGCGGGGGACCCCACCTCACACCCCAGAGCCCCCCCCCAGCCCAGCTCTTGAGGGGCTGGAGCCCCCCAGCTACCGCCACGTCACCCCCAGGACCAAGAGGCGCCTCCAGGCCTCCGCGGGGAGGCTGGGAGCAGCCTCCTCATCCTCATCCCTCTTCGAGGAGACGCTGGAGGTGCCGCGGAGGCCCCCGAGGGTCAGAGCACCCCGGGGTGTCCCCAGGGACCCCCCCACTGCCACAGGGCTCTGGGGGGGCGCGGAGGTGTCCAGTGGGGATGGAGACAGGACAGGCTCTTTGGATGACACCAAGATCCTCCCTGGAGCCCCCAGCCCCACTGTCCTGCTGAACCCTGGGGACCATGGTCACCCCCAGGACACCCCTGGCTCTAGTGCCACTGTCCTGGTGAACCCTGGGGACCGTGGTCACCCTCAGGACACCCCTGGCTCTAGTGCCACTGTCCTGCTGAACCCTGGGGACCGTGGTCACCCCCAGGACACCCCTGGCTCTAGTGCCACTGTCCTGCTGAACCCTGGGGACCGTGGTCACCCCCAGGACACCCCTGGCTCTAGTGCCACTGTCCTGCTGAACCCTGGGGATCGTGGTCACTCTCAGGACAACCCAACAAATGCTCAGGGTTCCAACCCCACTGTCCTGCTGAACCCTGGGGACCATGGTCACCCTCAGGACACCCCTGGCTCCAGCTCCACTGTCCCGCTGGTCCGTAGGGACCATGGCCACCCCCAGGACACCCCAACAGATGCTCAGAGCACCCCTGGCTTCAGTCCCCCCATCATGCTTCTCCCTGGGGATCGTGGTGACCATCACAACTCATCAGACGCTCAGGGCTCCCCCGGTGACACTAGCAGCCCCAGGCCTGGGTTGCTGGAGGTCCCCTCACCCTTGGGGACGTGCTTTGGCCACCTCCTGGCCCTGCGGCCACCACATAGCCCTGTGCTGGAGCCAGGGGACCTGGCCACACTGCCCTCGCCCAGCGGCCACTGCACCCACTGTGCTGGGGAGCAGCTCCAGGATGAGGAGCAGGGCCCGGTGACCACCGAGTGGCACAGCCCTGGCACAGAAGCTACCACCAGCCCCAAGGACACTGTGTTGGAGGACAGGCGAGCGCACCCAGTACTGCCACAGTCCCTCTCGGACGAGTCTCTTCGCCGGCGGCTGCAGGTGCTGGGCGATGACCCGGGACCCATCACCGACCTCACCCGGCGGCTCTACCTGCGGCGGTTGGAGAAGCTGGTGAGGAGGCACCAGGGGATGACAGGAGGTGAGTCCTGGAGAGCCGCTCCCCTTGCCCGGCCGGTCCCCGACTCTGAGGTGGGCACCCCAGGACACAGCCCCGAGCTGGCGGCCGCGCTGCGCTCCGGCCACATCCCCGACTGCGCCCACGACGAGCTGGTGCTGACCCAGCAGTTTGACCACCCCGACCGCAACCGGCACTGGAGGGAAGGGTTGGTCAAGTCCAGCTTCAACTACCTCCTCCTTGACCCCAGGTAGGGCCGTGACACTGCTCCCCGTGTCCCCTGTGCTAGAGGGGGACTGAGCAGGGACCTCGGGGAGACGTCGAGCCCCAAAGCTGGGACTTTGCACCCCCAGGACCACCCAGAACCTGCCGCTTCGCTGCCAGCGCCTGAGCTCAGCCGAGTGCTTCAGGACCTTCGTCGAGGCCATCTTCTACGTGGGCAAGGGGTCGCGCGCCCGGCCCAACTGCCACCTGGCTGAGGCGCTGAGCCTGCACAGCGCCGGCAAGCAGAAGGTTGGATGGGGAAAGGAGGCTGCTCGGGGGGTGTTGGAGCCACGGGGGACTTAGGACCATGGGGATGGCCTTGGGGGGGCTGCATGGTGGGAATTGGAGCCATGGGGATGGCCCTGGGGGGCTGTGTGGTGGGAATTGGAGCCATGGGGGGGGGGGCTTAGAACTGTGGGGATGACCTTGGGGGGGCTGTGTGGTGGGAATTGGAGCCACAGTGATGGCCACGGGGGACTTAGAACCATGGGGAGGGCCTTGGGGGACTGTGTGGTGGGAATTGGAGCCATGGGGATGGCCTTGGAGGACTTGGAGCCATGGGGATGGCCCTGGGGGGCTGTGTGGTGGGAATTGGAGCCATGGGGATGGCCATGGGGGGGACTTAGAACCATGGAGATGGCCTTGGGGGGGCTGTGTGGTGGGTCTTGGAACCCTAATGATGGCCGTGGGGGGCTTAGAACCATGGGGATGGCCTTGGGGGGCTGTGTGGTGGGAATTGGAGCCATGGGGAGGGCCCTGGGGGGCTGTGTGGTGGGAGTTGGAGCCACAGTGACGGCCACGGGGGACTTAGAACCATGGGGAGGGCCTTGGGGGGCTGCGTGATGGGAACTGAAGCCATGGGGATGGCCATGGGGGGCTTAGAACCATGGGGAAGGCCTTGGGGGGCTGCGTGGTGGGAACTGGAGACACGGGGATGGCCTTGGGGGACTTAGACCATGAGGATGGCCATCGGGGACTTAGAACCATGGAGATGGCCTTGGCGGGGGCTGCATGGTGGGTCTTGGAGCCCTACTGATGGCCGTGGGGGGCTTGGAGCCTCGGTGACAGCCACGGGGGGGGGCCGTGGTGAGGGTGCCCGCTGTCCCGCAGGGAGGCCCCAAGGTGCAGCGCATCCTGGAGATCTGGGCGAGCGGGCAGGGCGTTATCTCCCTGCACTGCTTCCACAACACCGTCCCCGCCGAGGCCTACACGCGGGAGGGCTGCCTGCTGGAGGCTCTGGGTGAGCGAGGCCGGGGAGGGGCCGCTGCCCATGCAGGAGTTGGGGGGATGCAGCCCCTCCTGGGGCACAGGGGGACTTTGGAGCCCCCGGTTGCCAGCGTAGGGTCTGGGCACAATGCTCTGATCTCCATCTCCTATGGGAAAAACAACCTGGGAGGGGGTGCTGGTGGGGAATGTGGGGCTGTAGCCATCCCTGTGGGGCTGTGGGTGCTGATCCTGTCCCCCCCAGGGCTGTGGGTGCTGATCCTGTCCCTGCAGGTCTGTAGGTGCCAATGGGGAGTAGGGGCTTGGGTTTTGGGCTCTGAACCTGTCCCTGCAGGTCTGTGGGTACTGAGTGGGGTCAGGGCTTGGGTTTGGGGCTCTGAACCTGTCCCTGCAGGTCTGTGGGTGCTGAGGGGGGTCAGGGGCTTGGGGTTTGGACTCTGAACCCGTCCCTGCAGGTCTGTGGGTGCTGAGTGAGGTCAGGGGCTTGGGTTTTGGGCTCTGAACCTGTCCCTGCAGAGCTGTGGGTGCTGAGGGGGGTCAGGGGCTTGTGTTTTGGGGTCTGAACCCGTCCCTGCAGGTCTGTGGGTGCCGATGGGGAGCAGAGGACCAGGGCTGTGGGTGCTGAGGGGGGTCAGGAGCTTGGGTTTTGGGCTCTGAACCTGTCCCTGCAGGTCTGTGGGTGCTGGTGATGGGCAGAGGACTAGGGTTTTGGGCTCTAAACCTGTCACCCCAGGTCTGTGGGTACTGAGGGGGGTCAGGGGTTTGGGTTGGGGCTCTGAATCCGTCCCTGCAGGGCTGTGGGTGCTGAGGGAGTTCAAGGTCTTGGGCTTTGGGCTCTGAACCCGTCCCTGCAGGGCTGTGGGTGCTGGTGGTGGGCAGAGGACTAGAGTTTTGGGTTCTAAACCTGTCCCTACAGGGCTGTGGGTGCTGATCCTTGTCCCTGCAGGGCTGTGGGTGCCAACGGGGAGTAGGGGCTTGGGTTTTGGGCTCTGAACCCGTCCCTGCAGGTCTGTGGGTGCTGGTGGTGGGCAGAGGACTAGAGTTTTGGGTTCTAAACCTGTCGTCCCAGGGCTGTGGGTGCTGATCCTGTCCCTGCAGGTCTGTGGGTGCCAGTGGGGAGTAGGGGCTTGGGTTTTGGGCTCTGAACCCGTCTCTGCAGGGCTGTGGGTGCCAATGGGGAGTAGGGGCTTGGGTTTTGAGGTCTTAACCCGTCCCTGCATGACTGTGGGTGCTGAAGGGGGGGTCAGGGCCTTGGGCTTTGGGTGCTGATCCTGTCCCTGCAGGTCTGTAGGTGCCAATGGGGAGTAGGGGCCTGGGTTTTGGGGCTCTGAACCCGTCCCTGCAGGTCTGTGGGTGCTGAGGGGGGTCAGGGGCTTGGGCTTTGGGCTCTGAACCTGTCCCTGCAGGTCTGTGGGTGCTGAGGGGGGTCAGGGGCTTGTGTTTTGGGGTCTGAACCCGTCCCTGCAGGTCTGTGGGTGCTGAGTGGGGTCAGGGCTTGGGTTTGGGGCTCTGAACCCGTCCCTGCAGGTCTGTGGGTGCTGAGGGGTGGCAGAGGAGCAGCTCTATGGGCTCGGAACCCATTCCCCCAGGTCTGTGGGTGCTGGTGGGGAGCACCCTCTTGGCCCGTGGGCGCTGACCCCGTTCCCGCAGGCCTCCAGGCCCTCACCAACCGGCGCAAGGGCCAGTGCTACGGCGCGGTGGGCAGCTGGCCGGCCGAGCGGCGCCGGCGCCTGGGCGTCCACCTGCTGCACAGGGCCATGCGGATCTTCCTGGCCGAGGGCGAGCGGCAGCTGCGGCCGCTGGACATCCAGGGCGGGCGCTGAGCACCCACCGAGGGGGCACCCCCTGCCCTGTCCGAGGAGGGAGGCTGCTCACGGCTTTTAAAGTCTCGAATGGCGGCGAGAACATTCCTATTTTTCTGTGATCAATAAATCACTGTGGTTTTTTTTTTTCTACAAAATCCAAGCTGCTCAGGATTTCAGGGTTTCCGCGCCGCCCCAGCTCTGGGATGGCCTCCCCGGCGCATCATCCAGCCGGACACGGCTGAGAATATCTGACGCTTTTACTGTATGAAATGGCACTAACGCGGCACAGGCTTCGCCTCGGCCTTAGCACAAGCGATGTGGGTACAAGCGACACAGACTCCGTGGCAAGCAGACGGTGAACGAACGACGCGGCCACCCCGGAGCTGGCTCAGGGCTGGTCGTGGGGGCAGAGCCGCGTCTCGGGGTGCGGTGGCATCGCGGGTGCCCTTGGTGCAGGCTCTGGCTGCGCTGCGGGGTCTCCCTTGGGGTGAGGGGTGCGGCAAAGGGAGGCTCAGGGAAAGGATGGGGACGCAGGGTCGTTAAAATTCTCATTATGAGACAGGTTGTGGCGGCAGCGGGAAGGGACGGGCAGAGGGGCAGCTCTGCCTCGGTGCGGGGATAAAAGGGGGCTGCACGCGGGGTCCCCATCACCTCTGGGGGGTCCATATCAACTCTGGGAGATCCCCATCACCTCTGGAGGACCCTGCCCGTTCTCCAACGCTCAGTTAGAGGGGGAAGGTGGGTTCAGCTTCTTTGAAGGCGCATCCAGGCGGGTGCCAGAGCCCCGTGTGCCGAGCTGGGGGACCTCGGTTGCGGCGCCAGCCCTCTCCAGGGCCAGGAGGGGACCGGCTGGTGTGGGCCAAGGGTGAGGTTTGTGCGGGACTGGTTGTTTCTTTGGTTTAAATGTGGGGGAAGTAAAAGAAGGGGATAAAAAAAATAAATCGGGGAGCAGCTCGACTCTTTAGGGTAGCAGGGAGGCCGGTGCCAACCCTGGGTGTTGGGTGACCCTACCGAGCCCGGTGTCCCCCCCCAGACCCCCAAGTCCCCCCAGGCTCAGCGTGGCCGGGAGCCTCTGGTCTCACCGTAGCCACCAGGTCCCCACTCGATGCTTCTCGTGTGCCTTCTGGGTCCTGCGTGGCTGCTGGCAGAGGGATGGAGATGATGGGCCGGGTGAGTTATGCACAGAAGAGCGTTGGCGGGGAAGGAGCCGCTGTCTCGTCACTATGGGATGGTCGCGGTTGGCTTTGTGGCTCCGATAACCTGTGGACCCGGCCAGGAGGGACAGACACAGCAGGAGCACAGAGCAGGTATTGCTGGTCCCCAGTGCAGGGACGTACGTGGCCCAGAAGCACATCCTGGAGTCATGGAGGAGCTGGAAGGCGGGAAGGGCGAGCGGACGGGACACTGTGGTGGCATCTGGAGGGAAGCAGAGGGTTGAGCGGAAGCCAGCGTTTGCGCTACCTACAGTGATGGTGGTCGGGGATGTGGCTGCACATCCGGGGACCACGGGAGAGCTCAGGTTTGACCGTGTCCAGGCAAATCCCACCGCGGTGGGGGAGCTGACGGTCCTTCTGGGCCTGACAACACGAGCAGGTCACCTCCTCGTCCTCCTCTCCTGGCCAGGCCGGAGCTGCTGGATGCCCCATACATGGCTACTGGCGATAATGGTCGTGATGGTCGTGTCCTGCCTCGCCGGCGGCTCCAACAAGGCTCTGCAGGGCTTAGAGAGTCAAATCCAACTGCTGAGGCCGAACGGCCTTCGTCTTCCTCCTCAAAGCTCAGTTCCACCAGCCCTGGAGGTGCTGGAGCCACCAGGCTCTCCGTCCAGGATCCCTCCAAGTTCTTCCCGTCTTGCTGCGGGTGGGACCCGTCTCCCCGCAGCCGCCTCCTCTCCATCCCCAGGGATGTTTGCTGCATGAGGGAAATAAGACTACAAAGAAAGAGGATGAAGACGCTCCAGTGGCCGCCAGGCCGTCCCCGAAGGGACAGGGACCAGGGCTGCCGTGTTCCTGCTGCTGGCCCCGCACAACCCTGCCTGGGGGAGCCTCCACGCTCCCCACCAGGCTCCAGCGTGGCCGGGAAAGACAAATCGGCTGAGCTCACAGCGAGAGGAGCCTTCGCTGGGCCCCTTCGCTCTCGCAAACCCCCTCTGCGCTCTGACACTTCTCTCCCATGGGAGCAGCCCGGTCGCCGCGTCCTGCCGGCTTATTTCTTCTCGCCTTGCCCGTCCCCGCCTGGCGTCTCGGGCTCCCACAGGACGAACTCGTGGAGCAGCGTGTTGACCGTCTCGGGACACTCCATCATCACCATGTGGCTGCCCTCGTCGATCACCTTCAGGAAGGCGATCAGCAGGATCTGGTGGGAGACGGTGCAGGGATGAGAACAGGCCCTATGAGGAGCGGCTGAGAGAGCTGGGGTTGTTCAGCCTGGAGAAGAGGAGGCTGAGGGGAGACCTCATTACTCTCTACAACTACCTGAAGGGAGGTTGTAGAGAGGAGGGAGCTGGGCTCTTCTCCAAAGGGACAGGGGACAGGACAAGAGGGAATGGCCTCAAGCTCCACCAGGGGAGATTTAGGCTGGAGATTAGGAGGAAGTTTTTCCCAGAAAGGGTCATTGGGCATTGGAATAGGCTGCCCAGGGAGGTGGTTGATTCCCCTTCCCTGGAGGTGTTTAAGGGATGGGTGGATGAGGTCTTGAGGGACATGGGTTAATGTTTGATAGGAATGGTTGGACTCGATGATCTGGTGGGTCTCTTCCAACCTGGTTGTTCTATGATTCTATGACAAGAGGGAATGGCCTCAAGCTCCACCAGGGGAGATTTAGGCTGGAGATTAGGAGGAAGTTTTTCCCAGAAAGGGTCATTGGGCATTGGAATAGGCTGCCCAGGGAGGGGGTAGATTCCCCTTCCCTGGAGGTGTTTAAGGCACAGGTAGATGAGGTCCTGAGGGACATGGGTTAGTGTTTGATAGGAATGGTTGGACTCGATGATCCGATGGGTCTCTTCCAACCTGGTTGTTCTATGATTCTATGACAAGAGGGAATGGCCTCAAGCTCCACCAGGGGAGATTTAGGCTGGAGATTAGGAGGAAGTTTTTCACAGAAAGGGTCATTGGAATAGGCTGCCCAGGGAGGGGGTTGATTCCCCTTCCCTGGAGGTGTTTAAGGAACAGGTAGATGAGGTCCTGAGGGACTTGGTTTAGTGTTTGATGGGAATGGTTGGACTCGATGATCCGATGGGTCTCTTCCAACCTTGTTGTTCTAAGATTCTATGAGTACCCCTCGCCAGCCCCGCTGCCCCCTCTCTGTCCCCTACCTCGGCCATGCGCTGGTCCTCCTCCACCGGGACGAACTTGTCGTGCATGCCGTGCACCAGGAGGACGGGCACGGCCAGCTCGGCGTGGTAGACCTCGTCGCCCTCGGGCCAGTACTGGCCGCTCATCATGGCGCGCAGCACGAAGGACGAGACGTTGAAGGCGTTGCCTTCCTTCAGCAGCTGCTTCTCTTTGGCACCCTGGCGCGCGAAGCCAGCCCTGCGGGACGCAGCCGCACGGTCAGCCCAAGGACGGGGGTGTGGGGTGGTAGCCGCGGTGGCCACTGGAAGCCCTCCCCGGGGTGCCGGGGCGGCCACACTCACTTGAGGAAGCTCCAGGCCAGGCACGGGGACAGGCAGTGCAGGACGCAGGTTGGCATGTTGAAGATGGAGCAGAGGCTGGGCTCCAGCGCCGTGGGGCCTCCTCCGTTGATCATGATCACCTTGTGGACCAGCTCTGGGTACTCGTGGGCGAGGAAGGTGCAGAAGGACACCCTGTGGGGAGAGAGCCGTGTGAGCCATGACCTGACCCTATGGCACCGGAGGCTGCTGCGTCCCACGGGTCCGTGGCCAGGTTGAACCCCCACATTGGTCCCCTTCTCCCCCTTTCTAGGGCAGCGTAACCCAAATCATAGAATCATAGAACAACCAGGTTGGAAGAGACCCATCGGATCTTCTAGTCCAACCATTCCTATCAAACACTAAACCAAGTCCCTCAGGACCTCATCTACCTGTGCCTTAAACACCTCCAGGGAAGGGGAATCAACCACCTCCCTGGGCAGCCTGTTCCAATGCCCAATGACCCTTTCCATGAAAAACCTCCTAATCTCCAGCCTAAATCTCCCCTGGTGGAGCTTGAGGCCATTCCCTCTCATCCTGTCCCCTGTCCCTTGGGAGAAGAGCCCAGCTCCCTCCTCTCCACAACCTCCTTTCAGGGAGTTGTAGAGAGTAATGAGGTCTCCTCTCAGCCTCTTCTTCTCCAGGATAAACCCCCCCCAGTTCTCTCAGACGCTCCTCATAGGGCCTGTTCTCCAACCCCTTCCCCAGCTTCGTGGCTCTTCTCTGGAAGAAGAAACCCTGCAGAGCTTGGGTCAAGGAGCCCAGCTCGGGGTTTCACTCCCACGTGGAGCAGAGCAGGGTGCTGGGAGCCGCTTGGGTGGCTGCCAGCCTGGACCAGCCTCATCCTGCTGATCTAATCCTGCCCGGCTCCAGCTCATAGAACAACCAGGTTGGAAGAGACCCATCGGATCTTCTAGTCCAACCATTCCTATCAAACACTAAACCAAGTCCCTCAAGACCTCATCCACCCGTCCCTTAAACACCTCCAGGGAAGGTGACTCAACCACCTCCCTGGGCAGCCTATTCCAGTGCCCAATGACCTCCCAGCCCTGCTCTCCGCGCTGCTTACTCTCTATCTAATTGACTTTCTTGGGCTTTACTCTATTTATAGGCTGTGCTCTGGCGGCTTCCTTGCTGCAGGACGGGCTGTGGGATTAGCCGCACCCATGGCCGAGCACCAAGAGGATGGAGGAGATCAGAGCCGAGGGATAAATCCAAAATGGGAAACCCCACACTCCTCCACCTCCTCCTCTGCCTCTCAGCCCCCAGCCTGCAGGATTTGCTGGATGTCGGCTGCCATGGAGAGGAGGGGAGGGAATCATAGAATCATAGAACAACCAGGTTGGAAGAGACCCATCGGATCATTGAGTCCGACCATTCCTATCAAACACTAAACCATGTCCCTCAGGACCTCATCTACCTGTGCCTTAAACACCTCCCTGGGCAGCCTATTCCAATGCCCAATAACCCTCTGTGTGAAAAACTTCCTCCTAATCTCCAGCCTAAATCTCCCCTGGTGGAGCTTGAGGCCATTCCCTCTCATCCTGTCCCCTGTCCCTTGGGAGAAGAGCCCAGCTCCCTTCAGCTAGTTGTAGAGAGCAATGAGGTCTCCTCTCAGCCTCCTCTTCTCCAGGATAAACCCCCACAGCTCTCTCAGCCGCTCCTCATAGGGCCTGTTCTCCAGCCCCTTCCCCAGCCTCGTTGCTCTTCTCTGGACTCTCTCCAGAGCCTCAACATCCTTCTTGTGCTGAGGGGCCCACAACTGACCCCAGGATTCGAGGAGCGGCCTCACCACTGCTGAGTCCAGAGGGAGAATCACCTCCCTGGCCCTGCTGGTCACACCATTTCTGATCCAAGCCAAGATGCCATTGGCCTTCTTGGCCACCTGGGCACACATTTGCTGGATGTCGCCTGCCATGGAGAGGACGGGAGGGGATGAATCCACCCTTTCCTTCCTGGGAACTCTCGGCCCCTTACCCGTAGGAGTGCCCTATCAGGATATTCCTCTTCTTGGCGTAGCGCTTGAAGACGGCCCTCATGTCCTCGGCCAGCGCGTAGAAGGTGTAGGCGGCGGCGATCTGTGGCGCCGAGCTGCAGCCGTGGCCGGCCAGGTCAGGAGCCACCACCTCGTAGCCCAGCTTGGTAAAGAAGTCCAGCTGCTCCTTCCAGATGTCCAGCGAGCCGCCCACCCCGTGGATGAAGAAGAGGACCACGTCGCCGTGGCTCCCTTTGCAGCTGGTGATCTGCTTCTTGCAGTCGATGTTGATGACTTTCTTGGGCTTGCGCTTGCGGCGCTTGGCGGGGGCGGCGGCGGCGGCTCCGTCCCGCGTGCCACATCCCGGGGTGCCACATCCCGGGGTGCCGGCCGGAGCTTGGCCGGCCAGCTCGGAGAGCTCCAGCTCCACGGTGCTGCTGGGCTCGCCGGAGCCGTTCTGGCAGTGCAGGATCTCGGAGCGGACGGCGTCGCCCAGGTTCTCGATCACCAGCTGCCCGTTGCGGTAGACGGTGATCTTGCGCTTGCAGTGCACCAGGCCCCGCTCGGGCCCCCCGGGCTGCGTGTCCTCGGGCCCCGGGGCGGCCGGGCGGCTGGGAGCGCTGTGCCTCACCCGCAGGATCCTCCCCGGCTTCACCTCCATGAAGCTGTAGCCGTTGGTGGACTCAACGCTGTCCAGCGGCCCCACCGCGTTGGTGGTCTTGCCCAGCAGGCAGCAGAGGAGCCCATCGGTGATGCTGGTCAGCATTATGCTCCCTACGACAAAACAGGGACGAGAAAATAAGGGTTTAGATGCCGTTTCCGAGGAGCTGCTGGTGTTCCTGGCTGCTGCGCAGGGAGCAGGGACAGACTGTCCCCTCCTTGCTTTGCTACCCAAAGCGCAGCAGCATGAGTGAGGGCAGAACACGCCTGCAGGGATGTTCCTCACGTGCAGAGCTCTCCTGCTCGGGATTGGAGATGGAGATGAAGAGGGAGGAGATGGGGATGGAGATGGAGATGATGGAGATGGAGATGGGGATGGAGAGGATGGAGATGATGGGGATGGAGATGGAGATGAGGGAGATAAGGGAGATGGAGATGATGGAGATGGAGGAGATGAGGGAGATGGAGATGATGGGGATGGAGATGATAGAGATGGAGTTGATGGAGATGAGGGACATGAGGGACATGATGGAGATGAGGGAGATGGAGATGATGGAGATGAGGGTGATGATGGAGATGGAGATGATGGAGATAAGGGAGATGAGGGAGATGGAGATGAGGGAGATGGAGATGAGGGAGATGAGATGGAAATGAGGGAGATGGAGATGATGGAGATTATAGAGATGGACTTGAGTGGTTGGACTTGATGATCCGATGGGTCTCTTCCAACCTGGTTGTTCTATGATTCTGTGGAGATGGGGGAGATGAGGGAGATGGAGATGAGGGAGATGGAGATGAGGGAGATGATGGGGATGGGAATGGACATGGAGATGTCACACAGCCACCTGCCCCCCCAGCCGGGATCCGCTCTGGCCAAGGGAAGGAACCCGCCAAGAGAGGCCTGATGGAAATGAAAACGCTCCTTGTGGCCCCAGCTCTGGGGCTGAGGAAGGATCCAGCTCTGAGAATGCATTATTTATCCCAATGAAATATAGATACACACACGCATCCCCAGTCTAAACCACCACTACCAACGGCGCGAGGTGGGAATTAAAGGGGCCGGAGAGGAAGGGTTTAATTACAGTCACTCTGCAAACTGAGGCTGGAAATAACACAGCAGGAGAACCAGGGGAGAGAGGGGTGGGAGACCCTCCTCACATCCCCACTGGGCAGAATGTGGGGTGGGGGGACCTGGCAGCGTCCTTGTTGTCCCCAGAGCTCGTTCCTTGAGATTTGCTGTTCCAGATGCACTCGGGTGGCTTTGGGAGAAGGCTGTGAGTGCAAGGACCACCCAGCCTGACCGAGAGCGAAGCCAGAGCAGGCAGAAGATGCTGGAGGTAGCGGTGCTGGGACCAGAGGCTGATGGCAAACCTGGCAGAGCTGAGTTTGGCTGCGTGCGAGGCTGGGGAGCTCCCAGGCTGGCATCCTGGGGTCCCTTTATTATTGATGAAGCAAAACCCGATGAATTATTGATGCCGACGGGCAAGGAGAGCCCGAGCGGGCGCTGGGCGGAGGGGCTGTCCCTGCAGGAGCAGGCAACCTGCTTGGGCCTGAGCAAAAATCGCAGGGATTGACAGTGAGAAGAGGAGGAGGAGAGGAAAAAACGCATTTCCAGGGATGAATTAAACACCTGAATCACAGTAATGTCTTCAGGAAAACCCTCTTGGCTCTGCAAGCAGCCCCTTCAAGGCTACCCAGCAGGATTTTATGCTTCTATGATTCTGTGATTCTATGATTTGAGTGGTACTCGGTTCTGCTGAGGCCTGACGCTCACGCCAAGGTCAGGTAGAGCTCCGGGTGCTGAGTTGTTGGAGCTGGAAATGCAGCAAAGCTGCTCCCAAGGTGCTCCCTCTGCTCATGGCTGGTTGGGAGCTCCCCAGGGCCTCCCTCCCTCCCCGCAGGGCATCGCGGTCCCAACTCTCTGTCGCTTGCATCAGCAACGACCTCTCTTCTGGACACGAGCACATCCAGGCAGGATCCGACCTCTCTTCTGGACACGAGCACATCCAGGCAGGATCCGACCTCTCTTCTGGACACGAGCACATCCAGGCAGGATCCGACCTCTCTTCTGGACACGAGCACATCCAGGCAGGATCCGACCACTCTTCTGGACACGAACACATCCAGGCAGGATCTGACCTCTCTTCTGGACACAAGCACATCCAGGCAGGATCCATCTCGTCGAGAGGTTTCCAGCAGTCCCTGCTCCCTGCAAGCTGGCCAAGCACCCAATGGGCTCCCTTCCCAACTCCAGGGATGGCCCCATCCACGCTGAGGAGCAAGAGCAAGATGGCTTGAAGGTCTGGGAAGGAGAAGCCAAGTCCAGAGCTCTCTGGCAAGGAGCTGCTGTGCTCTGCCGATCCACGGATCCAGCCTGGCGAGGAGCCTGAGGAGCTGGGCCCCAGACTGGCTGGAGCCCTCGGTGGGAGATGCCTTCGCCGAGGGACAGACAAGCCATGGCTCTTGCCGCGTTGTCAGCTCGGAGCCACCTCGGGCTGCTCTGGATCATAGAATCATAGAACAACCAGGTTGGAAGAGACCCATCGGATCTTCTAGTCCAACCATTCCTATCAAACACTAAACCATGTCCCTCAAGACCTCATCCACCCGTCCCTTAAACACCTCCAGGGAAGGGGAATCAACCCCCTCCCTGGGCAGCCTATTCCAATGCCCAATGACCCTCTGTGTGAAAAACTTCCTCCTAATCTCCAGCCTAAATCTCCCCTGGCAGAGCTTGAGGCCATTCCCTCTTGTCCTGTCCCCTGTCCCTTGGGAGAAGAGCCCAGCTCCCTCCTCTCCACAACCTCCCTTCAGGTAGTCGTAGAGAGTAATGAGGTCTCCTCTCAGCCTCCTCTTCTCCAGGCAAGGGAGTGCCCTGGTGCTGGGTATGGCTTCTCCAGGCTCAGCCTTGTTGTGATTCTCCTCTGGTCTCCGCACCAGCTGGCTCAGCGCTTGCGCTTCCATTTCACAAGTTATTAATGATCTCTGCATGGATTCTAAACAGGGCTTCTGGCCAAACCGCCTCGGCATTGATTAACTTCTCGGGATTAACTCAATTAGCCCGTCCTGTTCATTTCCAGAATTGATTTGCTGGAAGGCTCTGGCCCTCAGGAGCTCTGCAGGCAGGACCAGGAGCCTCATGGGTGGATGAGGTCTTGAGGGACTTGGTTTAGTGTTTGATAGGAATGGTTGGACTAGAAGATCCGATGGGTCTCTTCCAACCTGGTTGTTCTATGATTCTATGATTCTATGGGCTGTGGGGATGGGCCTGGATCCCACTGCAGGAGAGCAGCTCCCGAGGCTGAGATGCTTCTGCTCACCCAGATCACAGCTCCTGGTCCAGGTCGTGGCCTCAGCACCGAGATCCCACCAGAGAGCACATCCCAGTCGAGCTGTTCCATGGAAAACGGGGGGGACAGGAGGTTAAGCAGCTCAACTCAAGGCTTCGTCTCAGCCTTGGGAGGTGGAGGTTGCCCGTCTCCCACCCTCCCACGCTCCTCCTCTCTCCCACCGCACCGTCTGCCGCCCTCGGCGCAGCCACAAACATCAAGGGATGTTCCTTGCGTGAGATGCAAAGGGCTGGGAACGAAACCAGATGGATGTGAAGAACTTTGCAAAAACAAAAACAAAAAAAAAAAAAAAAAAAAAAGATGCTGGTCACCATGGCGACGAGCTGCTCTTCCCTCCCCTCCTCCTCCCTCCCAGCTCCTTCCCATGGCCGCCCCCGGCACATAGAGAGATTTCGGCACCTGTTACATAAGGCCAGGCCCAACAATGAGTCAGGCGCCAACCCCATCGCCCCCCTCGTCCCGTCAGGCTGGGGAAGGCGGGTGGCATCGCCCTGAGCTGACACCCGCGGCCTGGTCTCCCCCGGAACATCAGCTGCCCCAACCAAGACACGATGCTGGGGGTTAACCCCAGCAGGATGAGTTCTTGCCCAAGCCCAGAGCACCCGCGAAGGCTCCTCTGGCTTCACCCTCCCGGCTGCGGAAAAAAAAAAAAACAACAAACAACTTACTGACCTACTTTGTGCTGCAGCACCTCGGATTTTATACAAGTTGACAGTGCCGTGTCACTGCCGGAGGAAAATGGGATGAGACGAGACGTGGCAGGGCGAAGGGCGGAAAGATGGATGGGATAATGTGACAGGCAGCTCTGCGGGGCCGAGACGGAGCCCGTGGGGTCGAGACGGAGCCTGTGGGGCTGAGACGGAGCCTGTGGGGTCGAGACGGAGCCTGTGGGGCTGAGATGGAGCCTGTGGAGCTGAGATGGAGCCTGTGGGGCCAAGATGGAACCTGTGGGGCCGAGACGGAGCCTGTGGGGCTGAGATGGAGCCCATGGGTTTGACACACAACCCAGGAGGATTGACATGGAACCCATGGGGCTGAGACGGAGTCTGTGGGGCCAAGACAGAACCTGTGGGGCCGAGATGGAGCCCGTGGGGCTGAGATGGAGCCCGTGGGGTTGAGATGGAGCCCGTGGGGCCAAGACGGAGCCTGTGGGGCTGAGACGGAGCCCACGGGGCTGAGATGGATCCCGTGGGGCTGAGACAGAGCCCGTGGGGTTGACACACAACCCAGGAGGGTTGACACGGAGCCTGTGGGGCTGAGATGGAGCCCGTGGGGCTGAGATGGAGCCCGTGGGACCGAGACGGAGCCCACTGACACACAACCCAGGAGGGTTGACACGGAGAAGAGGGGCTCCCCCCGCCCCAAAGAGCCTCCTGCTCCTGCATCTCACAGCGGTCCTATCCCTGCCGAGTTTCTGGGGATCCCAAGGGCCCGGGATGCTGGGAACGGCAAAAAAATCTCCTCCTCCCGTCCCATCCCTGCTGGGGAGACTTTGAATTATGGGCCAGAGAGAGGCCAGCGCGTCTCTCCATGGCAGCCGAGAGCAGTCCTGGTAAACATTTCATCCCAATAATTGAGCTGAGAGCATCGTTCGCTGCAGCGGCAGCACAAGCAGGAGCCAGTGCTGGAGCCAAGAGCCACAAACCTATAACCTGGTGAGTCCCTTCCCTGCTCAGCACCTCCATCCCCCTCTCCGCACAGAGCTCAGGACCCTCGCAGGGAGCAGGAGGGACTTGGGAGCTGCTAATTCCTTGCAAATCTGCGGAGGAGAGGAGCAGGGGATGTGCTGCAGCCAGAATCCGAGCTGCTGTAATAATTTGTTCGGCTCTAATCCCTTCCCTCCGGGGCTCGCGAGTATTAACGATGACACACGACCCCCCTGAGGAATCGGCAAATATTGTTAAGCTCTTCCCAGCCTTCCCCTGGTCAGAGGGGAAGGAGAGAAGCTGCAGCGTCGAGAGAGACGTAAAGAGAGCAGCTGGTTAAGCACCGATGCGAGAAAACATCGGTGTGTCGCTTCATCCCAGTCCTGCAAAGCCAACTTCCCTCTGCGGGAATGTGGAAAAGCTGCTTCGGTTGGTGGTGATGAGGTTGGAATCGTGGAATCCTGGAATGGTTTGGGGTGGAAGGGACCTCCAAGCCCATCTAGTTCCATGGGCAGGGACACCTCCCGCTGGCTCAGGGGCTCCAAGCCCCATCCAACCTGCCCTTGAACCCCTCCAGGGATGGGGCAGCCACCCCTGCTCTGGGCAACGTTTCCAGGGCCTCCTCATCCTCACGGTGAAGAATTTCTTCCTCATGTCTTATCTAAATCTTCCCCCTATTTCAAGCCTTTCCTCCATGTTCTACCGCTCGATGCCCTTGGATAAAAAAAGCTCCTCCTCAGCTTTCCTGCAGCCCCTTTCAGCTGCTCTAAGGTCTCCAGCCTTCCCATCGTCTTCGTGGCCTCCTCTGGACTCGTTTCATAGAATCATAGAACAACCAGGTTGGAAGGGACCCATCGGATCTTCTAGTCCAACCATTCTGCCTGGATTTCCCATCGGGCTCTAATTACAGTGGCTTTATCGGGAGGCAGGAGTAAGCAGGCAGAGAGGCTTTCTCGCTGGTACAAATAGCAAACCTCAAACAAATAGCCCCGAAACCCTCGGCCTGGGCAGAGCTGCGACCTCCTGCCAAAGGGAGGATTGGTCCCCGTTCCCAGGCAGGAGGACTTGACCGTGGTGGCTCCCGCGGGAGGCAGATAAACGGCATCAAGGAGCAGCTCGGCGAGGAAAGCCGAGTCTGGCTGCCTGCCACCCGTCACCCTCGTTGGGAAGGAAGAAGACCTTGAGAAACAAAAGATTACGCAAGGCGCAGCGAGGGATAACCTCCACCTGACCTCCGTCACCATAAAATCCTCCTTCACCTTCCCCCGTTCGCCAAAACCTCATGGTTTTCCGAGGTTCCCCATGGCACAGCAGCAGCCGAGCCGCTCGGCTTCCTCCAAGCGGCCGACGTCCTCCAGCAAAGGCAGCTGGAAGGAGCCATGGCAAGGAGGCAGGAGAAGATGGAAACCCTGCCCCCTCCGGCGGGCAGCGACGCGGGCAGGTGCCCCCGAGCCTCCCACCGAACATTCCGAGCAGATCTCGCCAGGCACATAGCAACAGCGGGAGCTCCGCTGCCAACCAGCCAGACATCAATCCCCGCAATTGCATCACGACAGATGTCGACCCTCAAGTTTGAGCGCTGGGCAGCTTTTTATGACCCCCCCCCGAGCTCCAAACCTGCTCCATATTTCAGCCACTGTTGGGCTACCGGCTCCTCTTCTCCATCCACCATCCCATTTAACGCTGCTCGAATCCCTTCAAAATGCATTTTCTGCTCCAGTTGATGAGCCCTTTCCTCCCCGTTGCCTGCCCCCCGATCCCAGCTTGTGCCCCCAACCCTCTGCACAAAGAGCGAGAGAGACAGGAGGATGCTCACCTCATTGATTGACGAGGGTTGTCAGCAGTCGAGATTGCGAACGAAAGGCTTGAAATCTTGCAGGAGGTGAAGGGGGAGAGAGAGAGAGAGAGAGAGAGGAGGAGAAGCCGGTGTGGGATGCAGGTTGCCAGCTCTGGCAGCTGCTCAAGCTTTCCGGCTCCTCCGACGATTACATTTTCTTTTTTTTTTTGCCTCTTCGGTGGGGAAGGATGATGGAGTTGATGCCTTCGGCTCAGCTGGCGAGCTCTAGATGAAAAATCTCGCCTTCCATCTTCTCAGCCTCATCGCCGAGCTCTGGGGTTTGGGGGTGCTATTTGTCCTTGTCGGCTCTAGCCATAGAAAGCCCCTTAAATCCCTCCTAAGGAGGAGGGAACTCGGCTGACAGACAAGGAGACTTGCCAGTCAACGCAAGACCCAGCGCAGCCTCGACGCCTGCCCGTGGGGAGCCTGCCAGGAGCCAGGGAGCCGCAACACTCGCCCTGGGGTTTCGCCCCTTCCAGTGGGATGAATCCACTGGAATGCATCCTGCCTTGGATCAGAAATGGTGTGACCAGCAGGGCCAGGGAGGTTCTTCTCCTTCTGTACTCAGCACTGGTGAGGCTGCTTCTTGAATCCTGTGCTCAGTTGTGGGCCCCTCAGCACAAGAAGGATGTTGAGGCTCTGGAGCGAGTCCAGAGAAGAGCAACGAAGCTGGGGAAGGGGCTGGAAAACAGGCCTTATGAGGAGCGGCTGAGAGAGCTGGGGGTGTTTATCCTGGAGAAGAGGAGGCTGAGAGGAGACCTCATTACTCTCTACAACTACCTGAAAGGAGGTTGTAGAGAGGAGGGAGCTGGGCTCTTCTCCCAAGGGACAGGGGACAGGACGAGAGGGAATGGCCTCAAGCTCCACCAGGGGAGATTTAGGCTGGAGATTAGGAGGAAGTTTTTCCCAGAAAGGGTCATTGGGCATTGGAACAGGCTGCCCAGGGAGGGGGTTGATTCCCCTTCCCTGGAGGTGTTTAAGGCACAGGTGGATGAGGTGCTGAGGGACATGGTTTAGTGTTTGATAGGAATGGTTGGACTCGATGATCCGATGGGTCTCTTCCAACCTGGTTGTTCTATGAGGATCTTCACAGGATTCAAGGAGCAGCCTCACCAGTGCTGAGTCCAGAGGGAGAATCACCTCCCTGGCCCTGCTGCTCACACCATTTCTGATCCAAGCCAGGATGCCATTGGCCTTCTTGGCCCCCTGGGCACACTGCTGGCTCATGGTCAGTCGCTGTCGACCAACCCCCCCAGGTCCCTCTCCTCCTGGCAGTTTTCCAGCCAGACTTCTCCCAGTCTGTAGCTCTGCTCAGGGTTGTTGTGCCCCAAGTGCAGGAGGCGGCATTTGGCCGTGTTAAACCTCATCCCATTGGACTCAGCCCATGGATCCTGCCTGTTTAGGTCCCTTTGCAGAGCCTCCCGACCCTCCAGCAGATCCACACTTCCACACAGCTTTGTGTCATCTGCAAACTTGCTCAGGGAGCACTCGATGCCTTCATCCAGGTCATTGATGAAGACATTGAACAGGACCCAGCACTGAGCTCTGGGGACACCACTTGTCACTGGGTCATAAAAAAAAAATCCTTCATGTTGCCTTGCTGGAGCCAAGCTTGGACATACTGGTAGGAGAAATTCTTCACCATGAGGGTGAGGAGGACCTGGAACAGATCACCCAGAGCAGGGGTGGCTGCTCCATCCCTGGAAGGGTTCAAGGGGAGGTGGGATGGGTCTTGGAGCCCCTGATCCAGCAGGAGGTGTCTCTGCCCATGCCAGGGGTGGGACTGGATGGGCTTTGAGGTCTCTCGCAACCCAAACCGCCCCATGACTCCATTCCCGCAGAGCTGCTCCCTGCCCCCTGTCCATCTGTCCATCCATGGAGCAGCATGGCGGCTTCTGTCCCCCACCCAGCCAGGACTACAAATCCCATCAGCCCTTGCGGCAGGACACGCCATGCGCATCCTCGCCCCTGCGCATACGAGCCCCTCCGAGAGGCCGGAAGTGGTGGGAGGGGGACGGGAAGTGGCTGGCGGAACGCAATGGCGGCGACGCTGAAGGGGACGAGGGGGTATTGGGGACAGGGACGGAGAGGGGAAGGGATGGGGAGAGGGACTGGGACAAGAGACAGGGATGAGGATAAATTAGGAGGGAGATGGGATAGGGATGAGGCAGGGATAGGGATGGGGAGAGGGACTGGGATAAGGTTAAGGGCAGGGGGAGGGATGGGACGAGGACAGGGATGGGGAGAGTGACTGGGACAAGAGACAGGGATGAGGATAAGTTAGGAGGGAGATGGGATAGGGATGAGGCAGGGATAGGGATGGGGAGAGGGCCTGGGATAAGGTTAAGGACAGGTATGGGTAGAGGGACTGGGACATGGGACAGGGATGAGGATAAGTTAGGAGGGAGATGGGATAGGGATGAGGCAGGAATAGGGATGGGGAGAGGGCCTGGGATAAAGTTAAGAGCAGGGATGGGGATGGAGAGAGGGATTGGACGAGGACAGGGATGGGGAGAGAGACTGGGATAGGGATAGGGATAAGGATAAGATAGGATGGAGATGGGAGTGGGGCAGGGATAGGGATAGTGATAAGGTAGGGATAGGGACAGGAACAGGAATAGGGATGAGACAGGGATAGGGATGGGGAGAGGGCCTGGGGTAAGGTTAAGGGCAGGGGTGGGGCTGGTAATGAGGTTAGGGATGGGGGCAGGGATAGGAATAAGGGTTTGAATGGGACAGGAAGGGTGATTTGGACTGGGATAGGGATGGGGACACAGCCGCAGCAGCCCTCGCCGCAGCCCTCGCTGCTGACAACATCCCTTAAATTTCCTGTCAGTGGCAGCGCCGGTCCCTCCCTTCACTTCTCTTTCCCTCTTCCCAAAGGCTTTTCCTGCTGCGACAAGCCGCACTGTGCCCTTTCCAGCTCCGAACACTCTCGCTTTTCTCAAGTCCCCCGGAGCTGCCTCTCGGAAGTCGCCTCTCCCTCAAGGCGGCAGGTGCCTGCCCTGGGCTGGAATCCTCCTGGAACTGGCAGCAGATCCGCACGAAAGCTCGAGGGAATGAGTATCAGCCCAACAACCGCAAGCGCAAACGCACCCACGGGTGGATCAAGCGCATCAGCACTCCGGCCGGCGTTGCCGTTATCCTCCGGCGCATGCTGAAGGGCAGGAAGTCTCTGAGCCACTGAAGACTCGCTCCGTTTGGTGCAGGCCGAGGCAGAACTGAGTCCTGGAGTTGCTGCAGCAGCTTTGGAACGACCCAACCTGCGCCGAGTGGCAGCAATCGCTTGTCCCATTCGCATCAGGTCCGCGTGAGGAATCGTGCTGGGTCCAGTGTGACCTCCCAAGGGCTTTGTTTAGCAGCTGCTTTTTCAATTCTGAAATTGTTGCCCTTTTGTAGATGCGATTCAAAGGTAGACACGAGCTGTCATTAAAGCCCTGCAGTTTGCCTTGTCCCTCATGCACTAGTTGTTAATGATGGGGATGGAAACTGGCTCATTGGGGAGCCTTCTGGAGGGTGGTGGGAGCATGAAATTTGGCCTGGGGGCAGAGCATGTCTTGGTTTTCCTTTACTCTGACCCCCAGGGTGTCTCAGGATCAGGCGGGAGAGGGGATTCTGTCCCTTTGCTCTGCTTGAGGAAAACCACCTGGAGCCCTGTGTCCAGTTCTGGACTCTTGAGCGAGTCCAGAGGAGGCCACAGAGATGATCCGAGGGCTGGAGCACCTCCTGTGTGAGGGCAGGCTGGGACAGTTGGGGTTGTTTAGCCTGGAGAAGACTCCCAGGAGACCTTATTGTGGCCTTTTAGTACTTACGGGGGCTTATAAGAAAAATGGGGAAGATCTTTTTATCAGAGCCTATAGCAATAAAATGGAGGGTAATGGTTTTAAACTAAAAGAAGAGAGGCTTGGACTGGGTACTGGAGATTTATTTACACTGAGGATGGGGAGTCCCTGGTGCAGGTTTCCCAGAGCAGAGGTGGCTGCCCCATCCCTGGAGGGGTTCCAGGCTAGGTTGGATGGGGCTTGGAGCAACCGGATCCACTGGGAAGCGTCCGTGGCAGGGAGCTTGGAACTGGATGGACTTCCCAAGTTAAATCGCTTTATGATTCATTCACGGAATCATAGAGCCACTAGGTTGGAAAAGACCCACTGGATCATCAAGTCAAACCATTCAGGTCCTGAGGGACACGGTTTAGTGTTTGATAGGAACGGTTGGACTCGATGATCCGGAGGGTCTCTTCCAACCTGGTGATTCTATGATTCTATATATCAGAGAGCAGGGAGGAGAATGGCGCCTGGACTACATCTCCCATCGCGCCTTGCGCTACATCCGGGTCCTGTTGGCGTGGGTGCACTTCCTGCCCTGCCGTCACCTCGCTTTGATTGGCAGGTGCGGGAGCCAATCGCAGCCGCGGGCGGGGCGGCTCGGGCCAATCGGGAGGCGCCTCGGAGGCGGCGCGGGCCAATGATTAGGCGCGGGGCGGGCCCTGAGGCCAGTGGGTGTGGCCGGGCCCAGGCGCGGCGGCGGCAGCGGCAGCAGCGGTGAAGAAGAAGAAGAAGAAGATGGTAGGTGGTGCCTCTCCCCCCGACCTCATCCCTCCGCTCTCCCCGCCCGAAGTGGTGGAATCCCGGGGGATTTGAAGGGAGCAGGGACGGGGCCTGTGAGGGCAGCGGGGCCCTGCCGGCCCGCTCGGCCCTTCCTGCGGCGCAAGGGCCAGCGCCCTCCGGCCTGGCCGCCATGGGGCCTACGTGGGGTTTAACGGGCTGGGCCCAGGAGGGCCGCACCCCGCAAAGGGAGGGGCTGGAGCACCGCGACACGGTGGGGGTTCCACCCCGGGATGGGGGGTGAGGGGAGCAGGGGCGCCCAGAGCTCGGCGTGAGCCCCTTCTCACCCCCCACACCCCCCCCAAACCCCAAGATGGTGGCGTCTCCCCCTCGACCCAGAGGGTGGGAGGGTGAGAGGGGAAGGGGCACCCAGAGCTGGGGATGAGCCCTTCGCTTGGGGTGGGTTAGTGTTTGATAGGAATGGTTGGACTCGATGATCCAGTGGGTCTCTTCCAACCTGGTTGTTCTGTGATTCTGTGGGGAAGGAGGGGGCTGTGGCCTCCCAAGAATGGGGGGTTCCTCCCCCAGGTGTAAGGAGCGAGGAGGGCAAGGGCACCCAGAGCTGGGGGGTCATAGAGTCATAGAATTACCAGGTTGGAAGAGACCCACCGGATCATCGAGTCCAACCATTCCTATCAAACACTAACCCATGTCCCTCAGCACCTCGTCCACCTGTCCCTTAAACCCTCCAGGGAAGGGGACTCAGCCCCCTCCCTCTTCCAGCACCCAACGACCCTTTCCATGAAGAATTTTTTCTTAATGTCCATCCTGACCCTCCCCTGGTGGAGCTTGAGGCCATTCCCTCTCATCCTGTCCCTTGGGAGAAGAGCTCGGCTCCCTCCTCTCCACAACCTCCTCTCAGGTAGTTGTAGAGAACAATGAGGTCTCCCCTCAGCCTCCTCTTCTCCAGGATAAACACCCCCAGCTCTCTCAGCTGCTCCACTTCTCCATCCCCTTCCCTAGCTTCATAGAATCATAGAACAACCAGGTTGGAAGAGACCCATCGGATCATCGAGTCCAACCATTCCTATCAAACACTAAACCATGTCCCTCAGGACGTCATCTACCTGTCCCTTAAACACCTCCAGGGAAGGGGAATCAACCACCTCCCTGGGCAGCCTGTTCCAACGCCCAATGACCCTTTCTGTGAAAAACTTCCTCCTAATCTCCAGCCTAAATCTCCCCTGGTGGAGCTTGAGGCCATTCCCTCGTGTCCTGTCCCTTGGGAGAAGAGCCCAGCTCCCTCCTCTCCACAACCTCCCTTCAGGTAGTTGTAGAGAGTAATGAGGTCTCCCCTCAGCCTCCTCTTCGTTGCTCTTCTCTGGACTCTCTCCAGAGCCTCAACATCCTTCTTGGAGGAAGAGGGTTTTTCTTCTGCCCCTCTGTAGCTAAAGGAGAACCTGTGGTGTCTCTGTGGTCTCTGTGCACGGACATACAGCATCCGAGAGCGTCCGTGCCTGTGTTGGTGGTTTTTTTCTCAACCCCACATCCGTGTGTGTGTGTGCATCGTGCTGGGACAGAGCCCTTATCTATGGGTCTGTGCACTGGGCCTCGTATTTCGTAGCATTTTACTGCAGTTCCTTTCAGAAGCTGAGAACTGGGCACGTTTGCAGGGGTTGTTCCACCTTCCTGCTTTTAGACGAGGACTAAAATTACCAAGAATCCTCCGTAATAGCGGAACAGTTGATGCATCTTATCTCTGTGTCACTTCCCAGGTCACAGAGGGGAGTAGTGTTGTCTTCTGAGGTTGCCTAATTGCTCTTGGTTTGTTATTTCTTTTGAGTTTCCCAAAAGAAACGAGGCCTCTGCCTGGTGTGAGTGCTGGATGCTCCGGCAGCTTTTCTGGCTTGGCCAGGGGGCACTTTCCTTGGTTAAAGAGTGGCTGGAAGTGGGGAACGTTTCCTCATGTGACGCGGGACGGGAAGTGTGTAAACACAGCCATGACCTGCTGGGGCTCGTGGATGCGGTGCCCTTGGAGCAGATAAGGATCATTGAGCTTGGAGGGTTGGCTGAGTCGGAATAGCCAGGAATACGGCTCCCCCGAGGGGACCTGGTAGAGCCGAGGGCTCTGGGTGTTCTCTGTGCTTAGCGAGGACGTCACGGAGCTGATCCAAGGGCTGGAGCATCTCCTGGACGAGGCCAGAGAGTTGGGGTTGTTCAGCCTGGAGAAGAGAAGGCTCTGGAGAGACCTTAGAGCAGCTTCCAGTAGGGAAAGGAGCTCCAGGGAAGCGTGAGGGACTCTTGATCAAGCAGGGCAGGGATAGTACAAGAGGGAAAGGTTTTTCAGCTGCAAGAGGGGAGATGGAGATGAGATCTTGGGGAGAAGTGTTTTGCTGTGAGGGTGAGGAGGACCTGAAACAGGTTGCCCAGAGCAGAGGTGGCTACCCCATCCCTGGAGGGGTTCAGGGGCAGGTTGGATGGGGCTTGGAGACCCTGAGCCAGCGGGAGGGGGTGGAACTGGATGGGCTTTGAGGTCCCTTTCGTCCCGAACAGTCCTGTAAATCTACAATCTCCTGCTTCAGTTGTGGAAGGAGGGGGAAAGCCCCATCTTGACCACTTAAATGGCATTTTGACTGATGATTTTAACAGTATTTTTGTACCATACTGGACATTTCCCCTTCCCTGGAGGGGTTTAAGGGACGGGTGGACGAGGTGCTGAGGGACATGGGTTAGTGATAGACGGGAATGGTTGGACTTGATGATCCGACGGGTCTCTTCCAACCTGGTGATTCTAGGATTCTATGAAATGCAGTGGGATATCGGTAACGATCCTCAAGCCTTCTAAACACGATATAACGCATCATTGTTAAATATAATAGGTGATTCCCATCCCTTTCATCCTGGGAACCCTCGGGTTGCATCCATGTTCTCTGGTCAGCCCTGGCAAGAGCAGATGAACAGAGAAAAATCCATTGGGGAGGGCGTGGGAAGCGGTGAGCAGGGAGCGGGGCTGAGGGTTCCTGTTACCCCAGAGCCGGAAGATGCTGCCGTCATCCCAGAGTTACGCAGACGAACCAGCGACGGACTCGGTGCTGGGGATGGAGGAAGGAACGTTGGGCCTCAGGGTTCAGGGAAACATGCGGTTCCCTGTTAGAACCTCAGCTCTGTGGGGAGGGGTCGAAGCTGGGAACGAAGAAGGTGTTTTAAGAACGAAATAACGAATAATATTTTCAGGTTTGGTTGATTACAGCTCTTTAGAGTTAAAGCTGCAGCGTTAATACAAATAATAATGGCTTCTATTTAAACAACAGCGGCTGTTCTGTGGCGGCAGCCTGCGTTTCTCTGTTTCTTCCGACACTGAAACGAAATGGCTTCTCCTCTGCTGCTTTCCCATCCTTTTCAAACTGCTTCTAAAGAAGGTGACGTGTGTCCTGGAGTAGAATCCTTTCGTGTGCAGCGTAGAGAGGGCTTTGAATCTTTGAAGTGAGTGTTATTAAGACACGGGAAGCGGCTCTGCTGGCGCAGAAGGTTCCATCTTGGGGCCTCTCCCTCCTCTCTTATGGCACAGGTGGATTATTACCCATCTTCTCGCTTTTAAGACATCGCAAGGCATCTCCCTCCCTCTCTGTCGTGAGCGGAAAGGCACTGAGGTGCTGTCAAGCTCTGTTTTCTCCCGGCTCTGTTTTCTCCTGGCAGGAAATTCCTGTTTGCTGCTGCTGTGGGTTAATTAAGCTGCGAGGGCTCTGCAGGGCGTCCGCGGCCACGCAGCAAACAGCTCTGCTGGCCTGGGCGAGCAGCAGCGACGGCAAGTGGCAGGTTGATTGCTTCCACCCAAACTCAAGCCTCCGAATGGCCTCAAGCTCCACCAGGGGAGATTTAGGCTGGAGATTAGGAGGAAGTTTTTCACACAGAGGGTCATTAGGCATTGGAATAGGCTGCCCAGGGAGGGGGTTGATTCCCCTTCCCTGGAGGTGTTTAAGGGACGGGTGGATGAGGTCTTGAGGGACTTGGTTTAGTGTTTGATAGGAATGGTTGGACTAGAAGATCCGATGGGTCCCTTCCAACCGGGTTGTTCTATGATTCTATGAAACTCGGGATCAACAGTTTTTGATGTACCTGGTACCTTGGACCCGAGTAAGGATGGAATCCTTCCCAAAGAAGGGGCTGATAAGCCTGTGATAAGGGTTAAGCTTCCAAGGCCTCATAGAACAACCAGGTTGGAAGAGACTCACTGGATCATTGAGTCCAACCATTCCCATCAGTCACTAACCCATGTCCTTCAGCACCTTGACCACCCGTCCCTTAAACCCCTCCAGGGAAGGGGACTCAACCCCTTCCCTGTTCCAGCACTCCACAACCCTTTCCATGAAGAATTATTTCCTGATGTCCATCCTGACCCTCCCCTGGTGGAGCCTGTGGCCATTCCCTCTCATCCTGTCCCTTGGGAGAAGAGCCCAGCTCCCTCCTCTCCACAACCTCCTCTCAGGTGGTTGTAGAGAGCAATGAGGTCTCCTCTCAGCCTCCTCTTCTCCAGGATAAACACCCCCAGCTCTCTCAGCCGCTCCTCTTCTTCTCCAGCCCCTTCACCCCTACGCAGAACATTTCACCAGCAACTGTCTAACTGAATTCCTGAGCTTAGGGGCTCTAATGAGCCCCGCGCAGGGCCTGGAGGTTTGGTTTCTTCACAGATGCCGTTTGGGGTAGGTTTTCCTATCTAACATCTCACTGGTTGGGACCCGGCATCATCCTTCAGTGATTTGTCTTAACGATCTGCGCGGCTTTTGATGGGAATGGTTGGACTCGATGATCCGATGGGTCTCTTCCAACCTGCTTGTTCTATGATTCTATGACTTTTGATGGGAATGGTTGGACTCGATGATCCGACGGGTCTCTTCCAACCTGGTTGTTCTGTGATTCTATGACTTTTGATGGGAATGGTTGGACTCGACGATCCGGTGGGTCTCTTCCAACCTGGTTGTTCTGTGATTCTATGACTTTTGATGGGAATGGTTGGACTCGACGATCCGGTGGGTCTCTTCCGACCTGGCGATTCTACGATTCTGCGACTCCTCTGAGACTCGGCACGAGTCAACCGACAACCGGAATGTTTCTCTTCCGTTCCTCACCTATTCCTTTGCGTTCTGCCTCTCTTTTTTCAGGCAGATTTTTTGAAAGGATTGCCAGTCTACAACAAAAGCAACTTCAGCAGATTCCACGCGGATTCTGTATGTAAAGCATCGGTAAGTACTGCCGTGTCCTTCTGCGCTGAGGGGGAGCTTTTCGAAGGCTGCTGGAGTGAAATAAGGAGCGTTTTGTGGAAAACTGTGCCCTGACAGCAGAGAGCTCAGGAGTCGGGACTGGCAAGGAAAGCTTCCTGCTTGCTTTGGTGAGGAATGTGTGATCTCACCTCAGCCAAACCACATCTGTGATGCTTTTTTTTTTTTTACATATACATCCTTTAGGAGCAGCCTTACGGCTTGGAAAATAATCTTATTCTTTCTACGTGTGGGTTGGAGTGTTTTTAAAACGCCTCAGGGGTGTAGCAGGGACCGCAACACATCCACAGTCTGCGTTAATCGAGGCCTTCAGCTCTGTTTGGGTTAAAAAAAAATCCCTTTTTTTCTCCCTTTGCCTGCTAACTCTTCCAATTCTTCTCCAGAATCGACGACCATCGGTATATCTTCCCACGAGGGAGTATCCGTCTGAACAAAGTAAGCCTGCCTCGCTCAAACTTGGAAGTTTTTAATCGCTTTATTCCGTTCTGCTATTAAAAATCTGGCCTAGACGTAATCGAAACGGCAGATAAAATGATATTTTTGAGCTGTCATCGCAGCGTTTAGCAGTCCCTGTCTAATTACAGGGATTTTGTGCGTTTACTCCGTCCTTTCTAAGTAATCGGTGCTCCCTCTCGCTGCCCTTTGGTTAGAAAGGAGCAGTGTGTGAGGTGATGTGGTGGTGGTTGTTTGAAAAGTCGTGTTTAGAATGACCTCAGCGCGTTTTTCTCTCTCTCTCTCTCTCTCTCTTTTTTTTTTGGCAGTCATAGTCACAGAAAAGACAAATATTCTTTTGCGTTATTTGCACCAGCAGTGGGACAAAAAGGTACAGTTGTGTTTGCTTCGTGTTAATGTTCCGTCTCCGTTTGATGACCGAGCTCAGAATGGATTGCAGTCAAAATACTGGGTTAAAAGAAAGCCATCCAGGCCTTGTGACCTGCCGCTCCGGCAAAACACTGGACGAGGAGGCTCTGTCTCTGCACAGCACTTCTTTTTAAAAAGATTTTCTCTTTGGTGTTTAGTCTGGAGCTCGGGAGGCTGTGGTTATGTCTCGCGCTTACTGCGTTTTTTCCTTTGTGACTGTGGCAAATTGGTCTTCCTGTGCCTCGGCCTGGGCTTTAGCGCCAACATGAAGCTGCTTTTATCTCCCGGGGCTGGTAGGAGGAATAAATGAGGTTGTGCAGGGTCTGATTTCACCGAGGAGAATCATAGAATCATAGAACAACCAGGTTGGAAGGGACCCATCGGATCATCGAGTCCAACCATTCCTATCAAACATTAAACCAAGTCCCTCAAGACCTCATCCACCCGTCCCTTAAACACCTCCAGGGAAGGGGAATCAACCCCCTCCCTGGGCAGCCTATTCCAATGCCCAATGACCCTTTCTGTGAAAAACTTCCTCCTAATCTCCAGCCTAAATCTCCCCTGGTGGAGGTTGAGGTCATTCCCTCTTGTCCTGTCCCCTGTCCCTTGGGAGAAGAGCCCAGCTCCCTCCTCTCCACAACCTCCTCTCAGGGAGTTGTAGAGAGTAATGAGGTCTCCTCTTCTCTAGGCTAAACCCCCCCAGCTCTCTCAGCCGCTCCTCATAGGGTCTGTTCTCCAGCCCTTTCACCAGCTTCATGGCTCTTCTCTGGACTCACTCCAGAGCCTCAACATCCTTCTTGTGCTGAGGGGCCCACAACTCAACACAGGATTCAAGGAGCGGCCTCCCCAGTGCTGAGTCCAGAGGGAGAATCACCTCCCTGGCCCTGCTGGTCACACCATTTCTGATCCAAGCCAGGATGCCATTGGCCTTCTTGGCCACCTGGGCACACTGCTGGCTCATGGTCAGTCGCTGTCGACCAACCCCCCCAGGTCCCTCTCCTCCTGGCAGTTTTCCAGCCAGACTTCTCCCAGTCTGGAGCTCTGCTCAGGGTTGTTGTGCCCCAAGTGCAGGATGCGGCATTTGGCCGTGTTAAACCTCATCCCATTGGACTCAGCCCATGGATCCAGCCTGTTTAGGTCCCTTTGCAGAGCCTCCCGACCTTCCAGCAGATCCACACTTTCACACAGCTCAGTGTCATCTGCAAACTTGTTAAGGGTACCCTCAATGCCCTCATTGAGGAGGCTGCGGAAGCGCCTTGGGTACAAACCCTGAGGAGTCCACGAGGAGCAGAGCGATGCCTTAGGAGGGGAGACATCAAGGCAGCATCATCGCAGGTAGAGCAGAGATTGCGGAAGAACATGAAGAGGCAAAATTATAAGGAACTTGGAACTGAAAAGCAAGTATTATATGTGAGAGGAGCTTGGGGAGGGTTTGATGAGTTCAGGGACTGAAGCAGAGCAGGGAGAAGGGGATCTCCCTGTGTTCATGTCACGTTTTAGATGCTTCTATAAAAGATTCTGCTTGATTTCAATCCCACCCTCAGATATGGAGAATAATCTAGAGGGAGCAGCTTTTGGCTTTGGACAAAATCCTCGTTGGTGCTCATTCCGCTCCTTTCGTTGGATTATTCCATCACTCTATTCCATCCAGAAAGTCTTATAGATAAAAATTTACTTCCCTGACACCGGCTCCTGCCAGATTTTAAGGCTTCGGAGAGTTTAACAGTGAGATTTTAAGGCTTCAGAGAGTTGAACTGTGGGATTTTAAGGCTTCAGAGAGTTGAACCGTGGGATTTTAAGGCTTCAGAGAGTTGAACTGTGGGATTTTAAGGCTTCAGAGAGTTGAACTGTGAGATTTTAAGGCTTCAGAGAGTTGAACTGTGGGATTTTAAGGCTTCAGAGAGTTGAACTGTGGGATTTTAAGGCTTCAGAGAGTTGAACCGTGGGATTTTAAGGCTTCAGAGAGTTGAACTGTGGGATTTTAAGGCTTCAGAGAGTTGAACTGTGGGATTTTAAGGCTTCAGAGAGTCGAACTGTGGCTTTCTCTGTCCCAACAGAATGCGGCGAAGAAGAGGGATCAAGAGCAAGTGGAAATAGAAGGTGAGAACTCGGCGCCACCACGGAAAATCGCTCGGACAGACAGCCAGGACATGAACGAGGACACTTAAACTTTTGGCTTTCTCCTCTACCACTTCGCAGGCGCTTCCTGTTTTGTCTCCAAGTGTGTCAATTCTGCCCCTATCTCTTCCCCCCTCCACTATGCAGCCCGAACCACTTCTGACTTCATAGGAGCCGATATATTTATTTTTTTTTTTTCCCCTCCCCCCGCACCTCCATTTTTTTATTTATGCCGTAAAATTTTTACGGAGCGGTGGTGGAACAATTCAGTAAAGGATTTAGTTCAGCGTTTGTTCCTCCTTTCTAAAAAAACACCCATCGTAACCCTCGCAGGTTTCGTCTCTTCCCTCATCATCCCGATCTGTGGGAGAGACGAGATATTCCAGAACCTTCCCACGCTGTCGGCTTTCCCGTTCCCGCTCTCCTGTTCCCAGTGGCTCCCTCTTTGGGTGTGCCCGATCCAGCCGTAAGCGTCGGGCCTCGTTATTTTACTCAAATATTCCAAAAAAACCGGCACCGCACTCAAAAGGAAAAAAAAAAAAAAATCCTTGGTGTCATTTAGAGTTCTGTTGATGTTGACAAACACCTTGTCACCTCGATCTCTCAGTCGTGTCCGTTCGGCCTGTTCCGCGAGGGCCTGGGCAGCAAGCATTGTCTCATGCAGCAGCAGCCGTCGTGGAGAATCCCAGCGAAAGGTGTGTTGCTTTGGTCGCTCTTAACTTCTAACCGTCTCTCGGTCTCGGAACGGACTCCTTTGTACAACTTCTGCGCCGGAATAAAAGGCAACTCCTTTCCCGTGCTGAGTATTTGATCGACAGTGTGGTTAAGGAGCTGCCGGTGGAGCCGAGTCGGTAGGCGCTTGGTTGGGAGCTCCTCGGCAACGAGATCCAGCTCCCTCTGCGCTCCCGACCCTCAATTCTGCTATGTTGTGTTTTCCTGCATGAGCGGAGTCAAGTCCAGGCCTTGGAGTCGATCAAAACGTGAGCTTCCGTGGTCTCTGGCGAAGACCAACCTCTCTCGGACTGTGACAGTTCAGTGCCTGCTGCCTCTAACCCTTCACCGACTCTTCACCAAGAGCCAAAACGGAGACCTGTGAGTCGTCCAGGTGGATTGGGAGGTTCAGAGACTGAAAGGAGACGAGCGTCGTCGCCCGAAGGGGACGGGAAAGGTCGTAGCTTAGTAATGATGTCTTGTCTGCTTTAACGTAAGAAACTGACTTCACACTGTGGTAGTTGAACTCGTCGCATTTAGAGCTCTGTTTTTTTGGTTTTTTTTTTTTTTTTCCTCCTTCACAAAGCCTGGACAGCGATTCGAGAGGTCGCATGAGCGTTTTTCTACGAGATCCTGAATGAGTCTCGTTCCGGGTGGTTGTGTTGGCCACGTGCTTGGAGAGTTCCCACTGTCCCCTTCTCCACGGCTTCCCAGTCCCACTGGGAACGCCGCAGATTCAGGTCTGGGGGCGAAGAAGAAGAAGGAGAAGAAGGAGACGTGTGGCGAAGCAGAACCCGAGGGCGCAGCTCACGGCGCGTTTTTAAATGTACCTTAGGCACCAAGTTGCTGATGCAGTGAATAAGTTGAACACTGAGTAGTTTAGAACTTTCTACCTGCCTCAAAAAAAAAAAAAAAAAAAAAAAAATTACCTTTTTTTCCTACGGCAGCAACCTCCAAATTATTGGAATGATGTTGAAAATGAAGGTAAAACACGTGTGGGTTTCCGTGTGATTTCCTGAAGATTGGAAGAGGATTCCTCGCAACGTTAACACATCAAGAAGTGCAGAGATGCTGCCTCGAGATGTTGTGCTCACCCCTGGCCTCGCCGGGATCCTCTGAAGCCGAAAGGAGAATCGTTTGAAGAGCTGTGGGACAGCGCAAGTGGGAAGGAGCGAGCAGCTGGTGGTAAAGCCTGACCAGGCCTCGCAGCGACGCCCGTTTGGTGCTTTAAAGTTGTAAAATGCTGTGTGATTCTTCCTCGGGACGGCAAGGGCTGAGCTTTGCTGCCGGCTCTGCTAGACAGAGCGACGTACGATTAAAAAAAAGAGAGTTGGCAGTTCCCGGTGTAACCCCCTGCTCTTTTTTTTCCCCCCTTCTCTCCGTTGTCTTTTGAAACCATCTTGTTGGTTCTCGGAGCCTTCGTGCGACGCTTCCGATGCTTTTAGGAGGTCAAAGCAAGTTGCCTTTTCACATCGGTTCTGAAGAGACGGAGAAGTGAGCCCTCCGAGCGCCGGAACTCAACCAGAGGAGCTGGGTCGGCTCTGCCCGAGCAGTGCAGATTCCCCAAACCCACGGCAAGTCTTTCCACGTCCCCTCCGACCCCCGAGCGAGGGCTCCTTTCCTTCCTCTGCCTCCTCCTCCTCCTCTTCCTCGCTTTCTGCGCTGCTGCTGGCTCCCGAGCGCTCTCCTCGAGCTGTTGCACTGTGATCCTCTCACTCACCTCTTGTCACCACCACACGCAGGGGGTAAAGCGTTTCGGGGTTGAATGTTGCATGGAAGATCTTTTATTTTATTTTATTTTTTTTTTATTTTTTTGCCTCACTGCGACTTCCTGGTGCCTTAGCACGTCGAAAACAACAAAAAATGGTGAAAAAAACCCCTGGATCTTTGCTGACTGCACTGTTTGTATAAACACCCTAAACACCCAAGCTCCTCCGGCTTCCAACTCTCTCTCCTTACGAAGTGACTGGGACTTAGTGACCCTCAGGGGTTTTTGTACATGTCTGCCTAGTGGATTTTTATTGTTTCTGTTACTGCTGTGTACTAAAAACTTCCTTGTTTGTTTTGGTTTTTTTTTTTTTCTTTTTTTTTAATGAACACTCGAGATTCTTGTCTGAGATTGGAGTTTGGGTGGTTTTTTTTTTAACTTGAATAGCGCATCTTTTCCCTCCAACGAGGTAAGGGGTGAAACGGTGTGACCAGCAGGGCCAGGGAGGTGATTCTCCCTCTGGACTCAGCACTGGGGAGGCTGCTCCTTGAATCCTGTGTTCAGTTGTGGGCCCCTCAGCACAAGAAGGATGTTGAGGCTCTGGAGAGAGTCCAGAGAAGAGCAACGAAGCTGGTGAAGGGGCTGGAGAACAGGCCCTATGAGGAGCGGCTGAGAGAGCTGGGGGTGTTTATCCTAGAGAAGAGGAGGCTGAGAGGAGACCTCATTGCTCTCTCCAACTCCCTGAGAGGAGGTTGTGGAGAGGAGGGAGCTGGGCTCTTCTCCCAAGGGACAGGGGACAGGACGAGAGGGAACGGCCTCAAGCTCCACCAGGGGAGATTTAGGCTGGAGATTAGGAGGAAGTTTTTCACGGAAAGGGTGATTGGGCATTGGAATAGGCTGCCCAGGGAGGGAGTTGATTCCCCTTCCCTGGAAGGTTTAAGGGACGGGTGGACGAGGTGCTGAGGGACATGGGTTAGTGTTTGACAGGAATGGTTGGACTCGATGATCCGATGGGTCTCTTCCAACCTGGTGATTCTATGATTCTCTGATTCTATGATTTATCTACACTAGATCTGATTCAAAAGATAAAAGACTTGTATTCTTGGCCTTGTCGAGACCTGAAGCCCCCAGTGAGCTTCTTCTGGTTTGGTGTCTGCAACGTGGCCCTAGTGACTGTTCAGAGCTCGTTGCTGCATCACGTTGTGACAAATCCAAAGGACGTGTTGAACCACCTGCTGCTTTATCTCCTGCTTGATCAGCCGAGCTCTTGGGGAACTCCACACGCACGTAGTTGGTCGTGGGTGCGAGGGGCAGGGACACCTCCCGCTGGCTCAGGGGCTCCGAGCCCCATCCAACCTTCCCTTCCCTTCCCTTCCCTTCCCTTCCCTTCCCTTCCCTTCCCTTCCCTTCCCTTCCCTTCCCTTCCCTTCCCTTCCCTTCCCTTCCCTTCCCTTCCCTTCCCTTCCCTTCCCTTCCCTTCCCTTCCCTTCCCTTCCCTTCCCTTCCCTTCCCTTCCCTTCCCTTCCCTTCCCTTCCCTTCCCTTCCCTTCCCTTCCCTTCCCTTCCCTTCCCTTCCCTTCCCTTCCCTTCCCTTCCCTTCCCTTCCCTTCCCTTCCCTTCCCTTCCCTTCCCTTCCCTTCCCTTCCCTTCCCTTCCCTTCCCTTCCCTTCCCTTCCCTTCCCTTCCCTTCCCTTCCCTTCCCTTCCCTTCCCTTCCCTTCCCTTCCCTTCCCTTCCCTTCCCTTCCCTTCCCTTCCCTTCCCTTCCCTTCCCTTCCCTTCCCTTCCCTTCCCTTCCCTTCCCTTCCCTTCCCTTCCCTTCCCTTCCCTTCCCTTCCCTTCCCTTCCCTTCCCTTCCCTTCCCTTCCCTTCCCTTCCCTTCCCTTCCCTTCCCTTCCCTTCCCTTCCCTTCCCTTCCCTTCCCTTCCCTTCCCTTCCCTTCCCTTCCCTTCCCTTCCCTTCCCTTCCCTTCCCTTCCCTTCCCTTCCCTTCCCTTCCCTTCCCTTCCCTTCCCTTCCCTTCCCTTCCCTTCCCTTCCCTTCCCTTCCCTTCCCTTCCCTTCCCTTCCCTTCCCTTCCCTTCCCTTCCCTTCCCTTCCCTTCCCTTCCCTTCCCTTCCCTTCCCTTCCCTTCCCTTCCCTTCCCTTCCCTTCCCTTCCCTTCCCTTCCCTTCCCTTCCCTTCCCTTCCCTTCCCTTCCCTTCCCTTCCCTTCCCTTCCCTTCCCTTCCCTTCCCTTCCCTTCCCTTCCCTTCCCTTCCCTTCCCTTCCCTTCCCTGTTACTTGTTGAAATATATTTTTTTTATTATTATTATTGCATTTCTGCAGGTTTTACAAAAATATGACAAAATAAATTAAAAAGAAATAAATAAACCCCCTTCATTTCTTCTGATCGCCAGAGAAAGCAAGGAGAGAGAAAAACACAAACAAACAAAAACCAACAGGGACTCTTCCCTCTTTTGTCCAGTAACTGTCCCAGAAGAGCGAGATAAGCAGAGCGGCAGCCGCTTGCGGAAATACTCGGAGTGTTTCAAACCACCCTGGGCTGGTGGGGGATTCTGCCCTCTCCTCCAGAACTGATTTTTGCAGGAATTGATGGTACCAGAACTGTTATTTGTGGGAGGGAGAGGGGATAGAACAAACTCCCTGCGAGACCAGCCCCTCGGAGCTGGCCCTGAGCAGCCAAACCCAAGCGGAGAGATGAAATAGGATGGGGAAGGGCTCAATGGAGCTGGGGAGGCTGCTTCGGGTCATCCAGAACCCCCATCAGGGCTTTGGGGGGGGGTCTCTTAGGACACCATTAAGGTTGGCAAAGCCCTCTAAGCAGCTCCAGTCCACCCATCAGCCCAACCCAAGCCTGCCCTGAAGTGCTGCAGCTGCAGAGTTTTGAGCTCCTGCAGGGATGGAGCCTCTGCCAGAGCTTCAAAAGTTTACTATTATCCTACTGAAGCTTTTCCTGGTGCATCTCAAGGCCCTTCCCTTTCGTCCTTGTTAACTTGGGGGAGCAAGACCAGCCCTCATCCTCTCCTCCTGCCCTGGGGCTGGGGTGCTGAGAGGTCTCCAGAAATCTCTCCCAGATCTTTGTTCCCTGCACCCAAGACAGGACTGAGGGGGTGAGGAGAGGGCCTGGGGTGCTGAGAGGCCTCCAGAAATCTCTCCCGGATCCTGGAGCAGGACTGGGAGGGTGAGGAGAGGGCCTGGGGTGCTGAGAGGCCTCCAGAAATCTCTCCCGGATCTTGGAGCAGGACCGGGAGGACGAGGTGGGACCAGCAGCTTCGCTGTCGCCTGCGCGGAGCCAGCCCAGGGCCGTCCCCAGCTGCCACAGGGATCGTAGAATCACAGAACGGATTAAGTTGGAAGGAATCTCAAAGTTCTACCCCTCTTTCACTGGCTTGGGTTGCTCCAAGCCCCGTCCAGCTTGGCCTTCAACACCTCCAGGGCTGAGGCAGCCAAGATTTCTTGGGGCAACGTGGACCTCCTCTCCTCGTTATTGAATTTCTTGCTCCTGCTGCAAGAGCCCTGGATTCAGAGAGCATCACCCTGGTCTTGGAGAGTGTCTCCCTGGCCTTGGAGAGCATCTCCCTGGATTTGGAGAGCATCTCCTTGGCCTCGGAGAGCATCTCCGAGGCCTTGGAGAGCATCTCCCTGGATTCAGAGAGCATCTCCTTGGCCTCGGAGAGCATCGCCCTGACCTCGGAGGGCATCGTCCTGGCCTCAGAGAGCATCTCCCTGGATTCAGAGAGCATCGTCCTGGCCTCGGAGAGCATCTCCTTGGCCTCAGAGAGCATCACCCTGGATTCAGAGAGCATCTCCTTGGTCTCGGAGAGCATCACCCTGGCCTTGGAGATGCTCTCCTTGACCTCGGAGAGCATCTCCCTGGATTCAGAGAGCATCTCTCTGGGTTCAGAGAGCATCACCCTGGCCTTGGAGATGCTCTCCTTGACCTCGGAGAGCATCTCCCTGGATTCAGAGAGCATCTCTCTGGGTTCAGAGAGCATCTCCCTGGCCTCGGAGAGCATCACCCTGGATTCAGAGAGCATCTCTCTGGGTTCAGAGAGCATCTTCCTGGACTCAGAGAGCATCTCCTTGGCCTCGGAGAGCATTGCCCTGGATTCAGAGAGCATCTCCCTGCCTGCAAGCAGAGCAGCGGCTGGAGCCTTCGCCCTCTCCTGCCCTTATTGCTGTATAAAATGGCTTGAGTCAAAAGACCGAAAACACCCGAATTGCATCATGTGTGGGAAGAGACAGGGAGGGGGAAACACAACCTGACGTTTTCTACAGCCCAGGCCTGGGGGAGAGAGAGAGGGGTGACAAGACCCCGCGCGAGCGCCCAGGCCTGGACCAGGCACAGTGATGGGGCTGCCCCCCTGCCCCAGCTCCCCTTCGTCCTTGGGGCATGGTCGGTGGGGAGCGGAGCTGGGGGCGAGGGGGGCAGGAGGGAGGGGGCAGGGGCCCCATCCCGGCCCTTAAAGCGAAGCAGCACCGAGCAGACCCCCCCCCCAGCCCCACAGCGAGCGAGGAGCAGCCGCATCGCAGCCCCTTCCCCGATGAGTCGGAGCAAGGTGGGGGCTGATAAAGCACTAGACTAACCCTCCCCCCCCCAACCCCACCCATGGCAAAACCTTCGCTGTGGCAGAAGCGAAGCTGCTCCCAACCCTCCCACCGGCCCCTGCGGAGAGCTCACGGCTTCCCCTCCCAGCCCCGGTTCTTCTCCCGTGCTCCCACCAGCCTTATTGCAAAATAATTAATTCCATGAAATAAGAAAGCGGAGAGGGGAAAGGACCATCCCGGCTCGTGGCGCAGGCGCCGAGGCTTCCGCCAGCTCCGCTGCCAGTTCTCACCTGCGCTGCCTCGAGCCGAGCGGGAGAAAGAGTTGCTTAGGTTGGGATTTGGTTTGGTTTTAGTGCAAGAGATGCTGCCCAAGCAGGTGGAAGGCAGGAGGCCGGCGCTGGCCGCTCCCCCCGTGCCCTCCCAGCTGTCCAGGGCTCGGGCAGGAGAAGGTCCTGGTGTTGGGAAGGGGTCGCGGCCGAGGCTGCCGGAGCGGAGGGAGCTGGCCCGGCGGGTACCGCGGGGCCCTGGGCCGTAGGCACGGGTGAATCGGGCTCCTCTCACCGTGGGCTCATCCCTCCGCTCTCAAAGAGTTGGTGCTGAGCCCGGAGGCTGCTCCGGGTGGATCTGGCAGCACCGAACATCCCAGTGTCTCCTCAGGCTGGGCTGCGGCCTCTCCCGGTGCCGACTCCTCGTGGAGACGGGCGCAGCAGCCGGGATCTGGGGCTCATGGCACAAAGCTGGACACGTCTCATCCGTGATCCGTGGGGAGGGAAAGCTGGCAGGATGCTCCATCCCAAGCCGTGTCCAGCACCCACTCTGGTGTCCTCGGTGCGGGACGAGTGGCCAGGGTGGCTGTGGGTCCAGCGGAGAGGCCGGAGGGACGCGGCAGAAGATGATGGCGCAGGGCGAGAGGCCAGCACTGCGCTGCCTGCAGCCCACGGCGAGAGGAGGCGAGAGGGCGAGGACCTCGGCGGCTGCTCGGAGAGGGGAGTGGGCAGCCCCGAATGGCCGGTTAGGGTTTATAGCCACCGCTCTCCTCCTCCGCCCGGCTCTCCGGCTCCTCTCGGCCGCCCTCCTCGGGGACCCCGTTGAGATGGGCCTTGCTGGGCACCGGCCGCTCGCCCGTGTCGGCCAAGGCCGCCGGACGGGGCTGTGGGGACGCGGTGGCGGCGCCGCCGTTGCCCCCGGCCCCTTCGGACTTGCCGAAGTTGAAGAGCTTGCCGGGATTGAAGGGCTTGGTGGGCGACTGGACCTTCTCGGTCCCCGCGTCCCTCTTAGTCTCGGGCGATTTCAGGAACTTGAAGCTGAGGAAGCCGGGGAGCTTGTTCTCGCTGCCCGTGGGGGACTGGGGGGACCTGGCGGTGGCCGTGGCGCCGGCTCCGCTGCCCCCGGAGAGGAACTTGCCCTGCAAGGGGATGATCTGCTTCAGCTTCATCACGTTGTTGGTGGCCAGGAGGGAGCTGGGGCGCTTGGGCTTGTCGGAGCCGTGCGAGGAGCCCCCGGAGCCTTTGCCTTTGCTCTGGCTCTTCTCCTGGGCCGGGTCCTGCCCGGCGGCCTCGGCCTTGGCCTCGTCGCGGTTGGCCTCGCGCTCCTTGCGGGCCTGGTACTCGGCGTGACGCTGCCGCTCCTCCTCCTCGCGCTTGCGCCGCTGCTGCTGCTGGAAATGGTGCTGCGCCTGCCGCTCGTGCTTCTGCCAACGAGGGGCTCGTCAGGGGCACCACCAGAGCCCACAAACTCCCGGGGGGTCACAGAACAATGGGAGGGCTTGGGGTGGAAGGGATCTCCATCCATGGGCAGGGACACCTCCCACGGGATCAGGGGCTCCAAGCCCCATCCAACCTGGCC
Source organism: Coccyzus lansbergi (assembly GCA_033558105.1). Classification (NCBI taxonomy): domain Eukaryota; kingdom Metazoa; phylum Chordata; class Aves; order Cuculiformes; family Coccyzidae; genus Coccyzus; species Coccyzus lansbergi. The sequence continues at coordinate 16,407 of JAUMJK010001212.1, read as the reverse complement.
TTGAACCCCTCCAGGGATGGGGCAGCCACCCCTGCTCTGGGCAACCTGTTCCAGGGCCTCCTCACCCTCATCCTGAAGAATTTCTTCCTCATGTCTAACTTAAATCTTGCCCCTTCCCTCTCCAAGCCGTTCCTCTTCATCCCATCCCTTCCCTCCCTAACCTCAAGCCCTTTCCCAAGCTTTCCCGGAGCCCCTTTCAGCACTGGAAGCTGCTCTAAGGTCTCCCCCGATCCTTCTCTTCTCAACCCCAATTCTCTCAGCCTGTCCTCCTAGCAGAGATGCTCCAGAGATGCTCCTCTGGACTCATCCCAACAGCTCCATCTCCTCCTAGCAGAGATGCTCCTCTGGACCCATCCCAACAGTTCCATCTCCTCCTAACAGAGATACTCCAGAGATGCTCCTCTGGACCCATCCCAACAGTTCCATCTCCTCCTAGCAGAGATGCTCCTCTGGACTCATCCCAACAGCTCCATCTCCTCCTAGCAGAGATGCTCCAGAGATGCTCCTCTGGACTTGTCCCAACAGCTCCATCTCCCCCTAACAGAGATGCTCCAGAGATGCTCCTCTGGACTCATCCCAACAGTTCCATCTCCTCCTAGCAGAGATACTCCTCTGGACCCATCCCAACAGCTCCATCTCCTCCTAACAGAGATACTCCAGAGATGCTCCTCTGGACTCATCCCAACATCTCCATCTCCTCCTAGCAGAGATGCTCCAGAGATGCTCCTCTGGACTTGTCCCAACAGCTCCATCTCCCCCTAACAGAGATGCTCCAGAGATGCTCCTCTGGACTTGTCCCAACAGCTCCATCTCCTCCTAACAGAGATACTCCAGAGATGCTCCTCTGGACTCATCCCAACAGCTCCATCTCCTCCTAGCAGAGATGCTCAGAGATGTTCCTCTGGACCCATCCCCACACCTCCATCTCCTTCACACTCTGGGGACTCCAGAACTGGACCCAGAACTCCACGTGAGGTCTCCCAGAAGCCATGGAGCTCCCCAGCTCCGTGCTCTGCCCCTCCAGAGGCTCCCACCCCAGCATTGCTCCACTCTGGAGGTGTTTAAGGGACGGGTGGATGAGGTCTTGAGGTTTAGTGTTTGATAGGAATGGCTGGACTAGAAGATCCGATGGGTCTCTTCCAACCTGGTTGTTCTATGATTCTATGATTACCCACCTTGAAGGCCTCGCGCCGCTGGTACTCGAGCTTGGCCATCTCCTCGGCCACCCAGGCAGGGATGTCGGGAATGGCCACCTGGATGATGTACTTCAGGAGGAGGGCGAAGTGCTGGGGGGGGGGGAAAAGGCAGCTGAGCACCCGCCGGTCCCACCGGTCCCACCCCCCCCCCCCCAAACCACCCCTCGAGTGGAACCTGGGCACGAACCTCCAGCACCACCACGGAGATGATGGCTCCCTCGGGGCTGAGCCAGGGGAAGAGGCGCTGGAGCTGCCCGCACTGAGCGATCAGGTAGCAGTTGACCACGATGGCCAAGACGCCCATGGCCTCCATCACCTTCTGCAAGAGCGACGGCGCCAGGGAATGAGCCCCCGGGCGCCACCCCCCGCAGGTGCCACCACACCTCACCAAGCACCACCAGCCCTCGCCAAGAGCCCACCTGCCACTGGCCGATGCTCTCCACCCGCTGGCCGAAGGGTCTCTGGAGGCCTGTGCACAGCTTGAAGGCGTCGCTGCGGATCTCGATGATGTTGTTGACCAGGGCGCACATGGCCGCCAGGGGGAAGGCGGAGGAGAAGAGCACCACGTAGCCAAACTGGATGAACATCTCCTGGTAGTCCTGGAAGGTGTCCTGGGGAGGAAGAGGAGGGGGAGGAGGAGGAAGAGCGCATGATGGCTCTTTGTGGCACTGGCTTGTGTTGGACTGGAGGAGCATGAGGTTTAACACGACCAAACGCCACGTCCTGCACTTGGGGCACAACAACCCTGAGCAGAGCTCCAGACTGGGAGAAGTCTGGCTGGAAAACTGCCTGGAGGAGAGGGACCTGGGGGGGTTGGTCGACAGCGACTGACCATGAGCCAGCAGTGTGCCCAGGGGGCCAAGAAGGCCAATGGCATCTTGGCTTGGATCAGAAATGGTGTGACCAGCAGGGCCAGGGAGGTGATTCTCCCTCTGGACTCAGCACTGGGGAGGCCGCTCCTTGAATCCTGTGTTCAGTTGTGGGCCCCTCAGCACAAGAAGGATGTTGAGGCTCTGGAGAGAGTCCAGAGAAGAGCAACGAAGCTGGTGAAGGGGCTGGAGAACAAGTCTGAGAGAGCTGGGAGTGTTTATCCTGGAGAAGAGGAGGCTGAGGGGAGACCTCATTACTCTCTACAACTACCTGAGAGGAGGTTGTGGAGAGGAGGGAGCTGGGCTCTTCTCCCAAGGGACAGGACGAGAGGGAATGGCCTCAAGCTCCACCAGGGGAGATTTAGGCTGGAGATTAGGAGGAGGTTTTTCACAGAAAGGGTCATTGGGCACTGGAACAGGCTGCCCAGGGAGGTGGTTGATTCCCCTTCCCTGGAGGTGTTTAAGGGACGGGTGGATGAGGTCCTGAGGGACATGGTTTAGTGTTTGATAGGAATGGTTGGACTGGATGATCCGATGGGTCTCTTCCAACCTGGTTGTTCTACGATTCTGTGATTCTCCAGCCTTGATGATTCCCGCATTGCAACACAACTGGGGTCTCTCCCTTGGGGTGTCTCACCTCGTATTTCTTCATGCAGCTCTCCACCTCGGCCTGCGTCAGCTGCGTGGAGTAGTCCTCCTCGGGCGGGTCGATCCACGACGCCCGGTTGCGCTTCCGCCCTTCCTCCTCGCCCTCCTCCTCATCCTCCCGGCTCTCGGCCTCCCGCCTCCTCCTGCCGGCTCGCAGGAGCGGGGCCTGCTCGGCCGCCTTGGCGGGGCTGCCGGGGGGGCCTTCGGCCTCATCCTCATCGTCGCCCAGCTCGAAGACGGATGCTGGGTCCATGCCCTTCTCCACCATGGTGGGGCTGCCTTCCTCCAGGAAGCTGTCGTCCTCGGGGCCTCCGGGCTCGCCGCCCCCGCGCCGCTCGGCCCTCTCCATGAAGCTCACCTTCTTCAGCTTCAAGCCGCAGTCCAATGCGCTCTCCATCTCATCTTCCTCCTCCTCCTCCGAGTCGCGCCGGCGCCGCTCTTCCTCCTCCTCCTCGTCCTCGGGCACCCCGCAGCCCCCGTTGAGGCACCTCTTCTCCCCGCGCCAGCCCTGCGAGGGGCCCGGGGGGCGTCGGGGGGCCAGGAGGCGCAGGAGGGCCTGGGCCACCTGCCGCAGGTTGTGGAGGGTGAGGTCCCCGCGGCGCAGGCGGCGATACAGGTGAGGCTGAGACACCTCCCGCACGTTCTGCAGGAACTGGCGGGTGATGAGCAGCGTGGCCAGCATCTGCGTGGAGGGGGACACGGAGGGGGGGGACGCGGACGTCACCAGGGGAACACACCCAACCCAACCCCAGCACCCACAGGGACCCTTAGATTCATAGAACCACCAGGTTGGACGAGAGCCATCGGATCACGGAGTCCAACCATTCCCATCAAACACTAACCCATGGCCCTCAGCACCTCCAAGCACCTTAAACCCCTCCAGAGGTGGGACCCAATGGATCATGGAGTCCAACCATTCCCATCAAACACTAACCCGTGGCCCTCAGCACCTCCAAGCACCTTAAACCCCTCCAAGAGGTGGAACAGGGACACCTCACGCCTGCTGGTTCCACGTCCTCGGTGGGGAAGGAACCTCAGGGGTGGTGGGAGTACAGCTGGGGATGGGGACCACCCCTTCCAAGGTGCCCGAAGGCAGGTTGGACGGAGCTTGGAGCTCCTGATCCATGGGAGGTGTCCCTGAGGTCCCTCAGCACCTCGTCCACCCGTCCCTTAAACCCCTCCAGAGGTGGAACGGGGACACCTCACGCCTGCTGGTTCCACGTCCTCGGTGGGGAAGGAACCTCAGGGGTGGTGGGAGTACAGCTGGGGATGGGGACCACCCCTTCCAAGGTGCTCAAAGGCAGATTGGATGGAGCTTGAAGCTCCTGATCCATGGGAGGTGTCCCTGGATGGGACTGGATAGTCTTGGAGGTCCCTTCACACCTCGTCCACCCATCCCTTAAACCCCACCAAGAGGTGGAACGGGGACACCTCACACCTGCCAGTTCCATGTCCTCGGTGGGGAGGGAAGCTCAGGGGTGGTTGGAGCAGAGCTGGGGATGGGGACCACCCCTTCCAAGGTGCCCGAAGCCAGGTTGGACGGAGCTTGGAGCTCCTGATCTATGGGAGGTGTCCCTGAGGTCCCTCAGCACCTCGTCCACCCATCCCTTAAACCCCTCCAAGAGGTGGAAGGGGGACACCTCACGCCTGCTGGTTCCACGTCCTCGGTGGGGAAGGAACCTCAGGGGTGGTGGGAGTACAGCTGGGGATGGGGACCACCCCTTCCAAGGTGCCTGAAGCCAGGTTGGATGGAGCTTGAAGCTCCTGATCCATGGGAGATGTCCCTGGATGGTGTCCCTGGATGGGACTGGATAGTCTTGGAGGTCCCTTCACACCTCGTCCACCTGTCCCTTAAACCCCTCCAAGATGTGGAAGGGGGACACCTCACGCCTGCTGGTTCCACGTCCTCGGTGGGGAAGGAACCTCAGGGGTGGTGGGAGTACAGCTGGGGATGGGGACCACCCCTTCCAAGGTGCTCAAAGGCAGATTGGATGGAGCTTGAAGCTCCTGATCCATGGGAGATGTCCCTGAGCAGACTTGGAGGTCCCTCAGCACCTCGTCCACCCATCCCTTAAACCCCTCCAAGATGTGGAAGGGGGACACCTCACGCCTGCTGGTTCCATGTCCTCGGTGAGGAGGGAACCTCAGGGGTGGTTGGAGCAGAGTTGGGGATGGGGACCACCCCTTCCAAGGTGCCCGAAGCCAGGTTGGACGGAGCTTGGAGCTCCTGATCCATGGGAGGTGTCCCTGAGGTCCCTCAGCACCTTGTCCACCCGTCCCTTAAACCCCTCCAAGAGGTGGAATGGGGACCACCTGTTCCAAGGTGCTCAAAGCCAAGTTGGATGGAGCTTGGAGCTCCTGATCCATGGGAGGTGTCCCTGGTTGGTATCCCTGGATGGTCTTGGAGGCCCCTTCCAACCCAACCCATTCCATGACTCGATCCTCTCCCTCCCAGGGGTCCCCGAGGTGGGTGTAAGGGGATCCCCAGCCTCCCACACCCCAACCCCGATCCCACCCCCTGCTCCTACTTTGGATACTCCCAGTTTCCAGCAAAAGCCCAGGAGAGCCTTAATGAAGATGAGGGAGAGGTGGAGGTGGAGGAGGATGAAGGGGAGGAGAGCCTCTTTGAGCTGACGCACGAGGCTTTGGGAGAGAGAGAAGATGAGCAGGAGCTGCGGAAGGGACAGAAGAACAGACAGACAGACAGATGGACAGACAGAGAGAGAGAGACCGTGAGCAGGATGGGGGGGGGATGCAGCAGCCAGGGATGGTGGAGCAGGGGTGGGGGTTCGTGGGGTGTCCCAGGAGGGGAGGGTGGTTGGGAGGGTGAGGTTGAGGACGTCCATCCGTCCGTCCGTCTGTCTGTCCAGGCAATGCTGGGGTTGGGGGGCTCACCCTGGCCCCCCCCCCCCAAGGCTCTCCCCTTACCTCCTTCAGCCTCTCCATGTCGTTGAGGTAGAAACCGATGTAGAAAAGACTCAGGTATGAATTTACAAACTGAAACTGAGAAGCAGAGGAAGAGGGGGAAGGTGAGTCGGGGGGTGGCTGCTGGGACCCCCTCCATATCCCCCCAAATCCCCTGGAGTCCCTGGGACCCCCTCGATCCCTCCCAAATCCCCCAGAGTCCCTGGGACCCCCTCGATCCTCCCCAAATCCCCCAGAGTCCCTGGGACCCCTCAATCCCTCAAATCCCTCAGAGTCCCTGGGACCCCCTCGATCCTCCCCAAGTCCCCTGGAGTCCCTGGGACCCCCTTGATCCCCTGGAGTCCCTGGGACCCTCTTGATCCTCTCCAAATCCCCCAGAGTCCCTGGGACCCCCTTGATCCCCCAAATCCCCTGGAGTCCCTGGGACCCCCTCGATCTCCCCAAGTCCCTGGGACCCCCTTGATATCCCCCAAATCCCCTGGAGTCCCAGGGACCCCCTCAATCCCCTGGAGTCCCTGGGACTGCCTTGATCACCCCCAAATCCCCCCAAGCCCCTCTCACCAGGACCATTTTGATGATGAGGTGTTTCTCATAGGCACTCTGCAGGCGATAATTCTCTGGAGAATCAAAGAGAAGAGGGGTTCAGGGCTTGGGGGGGGGTCCCCCCGCTCCCAGCCCCAACAACAGGGCCCCCAGTGACCCCCCCCCCAAAAAAAAAAAAAAAAAACAAAAACTCACCCATGTCGTTGAGCCAGTAGGCAACCTTCTTGTAAACCTCGTCGCAGGCGCTGATGATGACGGCCAAGACGATCTTGGGGAGGAAGCGGAGGATGCGCGGCAGCTCCTTGATGCTCAGAACCAACTCCTGTGGAATCATCAATCACGGAATCAGTCACCAGGTGGGACAGGGAGGGGGTCATAGAATCATAGAACAACCAGGTTGGAAGAGACCCATTGGATCATCGAGTCCAACCATTCCTATCAAACACTGAACCATGTCCCTCAGCACCTTGTCCACCCGTCCCTTAAACACCTCCAGGGAAGGGGAATCAACCACCTCCCTGGGCAGCCTATTCCAATGCCCAATGACCCTCTGTGTGAAAAACTTCCTCCTAATCTCCAGCCTAAATCTCCCCTGGTGGAGCTTGAGGCCATTCCCTCTCGTCCTGTCCCTTGGGAGAAGAGCCCAGCTCCCTCCTCTCCACAACCTCCTTTCAGGGAGTTGTAGAGAGCAATGAGGTCTCCTCTCAGCCTCCTCTTCTCCAGGATAAACACCCCCAGCTCTCTCAGCCGCTCCTCATAGGGTCTGTTCTCCAGCCCCTTCACCAGCTTTGTTGCTCTTCTCTGGACTCTCTCCAGAGCCTCAACATCCTTCTTGTGCTGAGGGGCCCACAACTGAACACAGGATTCAAGGAGCGGCCTCACCAGTGCTGAGTCCAGAGGGAGAATCACCTCCCTGGCCCTGCTGGTCACACCATTTCTGCTCCAAGCCAGGATGCCATTGGCCTTCTTGGCCCCCTGGGCACACTGCTGGCTCATGGTCAGTCGCTGTCGACCAACCCCCCCAGGTCCCTCTCCTCCTGGCAGTTTTCCAGCCAGACTTCTCCCAGTCTGGAGCTCTGCTCAGGGTTGTTGTGCCCCAAGTGCAGGACGCGGCATTTGGCCGTGTTAAACCTCATCCCATTGGACTCTGCCCATGGATCCAGCCTGTTTAGGTCCCTTTGCAGAGCCTCCCGACCCTCCCACTAGAACCCACCTGGAGCTGGAAGCAGCCCAGCATGAGGAGGAAGACGACGGAGAGGCAGGTGAGGCAGATGGGGAGGCTGACCAGGCACTGGAAGAGGAGGCGCTTCCAGGGAGGGTAATAAAACTCCTCTGCGCTGGTCACGGGGCTGATTCTCTTGATGCCCTGAGAGGGGGAGCACACGGTGAGGGAGCCTCGGGGTGCAGGGACCAGCGAGGCCGTAGAGCCACAGGAGGACTTGGGTTGGAAGGGACCTCAAAACCCATCCAGTTCCACCCAGGGACACCATCTAGGGACACCTCCCGCTGGGTCAGGGGCTGATCAAGGGGCTGGTTCACCTCAGGGTGCAGGGACCAGCAAGGCCGTAGAGCCACGGAAGGGGTTGGGTTGGAACAGACCTCAAAACCCATCCAGTTCCACCCAGGGACACCTCCCGCTGGGTCAGGGGCTGATCAAGGTGCTGGATGTCTCCACCAAGCCTGTGTGGCTCAAGGAGAGCTGGACGGAGCCCCCCAGGACTGTTCCCCCTCCAAGGGCTCACCCTGAACTGTGGCCGCGGCTCCTCGATGGACTCCGCCGGCGTGTCCAGCGTCCCCCACTTGTAGGCGAACTCGGCCCCGCGGCGCTTCCACTCCTCCAGGAAGAGGGTGGACCAGATGACGTTGAAGATGGCGAAGACCACGCAGCAGACGTCCTGACTGGTCTGCGGGAGGGACGGCACCGGCTGCACCACGGCCGGTGACCCCTCCAGCCCCAGGGAGACACCACAGGGCTGCTCCGATCCCACCACCATGGGTCTGGTGACCTCCCAGCTCAGCAGAGACAGATTCATAGAATCATAGAATCATAGAACAACCAGGTTGGAAGAGACCCATCGGATCTTCTAGTCCAACCATTCCTATCAAACACTAAACCAAGTCCCTCAAGACCTCATCCACCCGTCCCTTAAACACCTCCAGGGAAGGGGAATCAACCCCCTCCCTGGGCAGCCTATTCCAATGCCCAATGACCCTTTCTGTGAAAAACTTCCTCCTAATCTCCAGCCTAAATCTCCTCTGGTGGAGCTTGAGGCCATTCCCAAACATCAAAGGGAAAGCTCGGAGCAAGGAGGGATGGACATCCCCCCCTCACCAAGCATCCAGATGTGGGGTTCGACCCCATTTCCCACCCCTCTCACCTGGTCGCTCTCGGTGATGGTGTAGAGGATGGAGCCGAAGACGGCCGGATAGACCATGGCCGAGGTGTAGAAGCCCAACCAGGCGAAGTACATGGCGATTTTCACCCCGAAGTAGTCGCAGATCTCATCTTGGGGAGGGCGAGAGTGGCGTGAGTGGGGCTGCGACCCCCCCCAGACACCCCGCAAGCCACCCCCTCTCCCGGCAGCTCACCGAGCGGTTGGGCCTCGCAAACCGCCTGCACCCAGGACTTCATCAGCCGCTTGAGGATCCTCTGCTCGTGCAGCGGGAAGACCTGTTGGATGACGCCGCGGGCAGCCAGCTCCGGGACTGCGCCGCGGGGCACAGGGTGAGGGGACGGGCGCTGGGGACATCGCTGGACCCCCCCTGCGTGTCCCCAGAGGGTCCTGGCACCGTGAGCTTGGGGCAGGGACCACGGGGAGGATGGGGTTGGGGTTGGATGTTGAGGCTCTGGAGCAAGTCCAGAGAAGAGCGACGAGGCTGGGGAAGGGGCTGGAGAACAGAACCTATGAGGAGCGGCTGAGAGAGCTGGGGGGGTTTATCCTGGAGAAGAGGAGGCTGAGAGGAGACCTCATTACTCTCTACAACTACCTGAAAGGAGGTTGTGGAGAGGAGGGAGCTGGGCTCTTCTCCCAAGGGACAGGGGACAGGACAAAAGGGAATGACCTCAAGCTCCACAAAGGGAGATTTAGGCTGGAGATTAGGAGGAGGTTTTTCACAGAAAGGGTCATTGGGCATTGGAATAGGCTGCCCAGGGAGGTGGTTGATTCCCCTTCCCTGGAGGTGTTTAAGGGACGGGTGGATGAGGTCTTGAGGGACTTGGTTTAGCGTTTGATAGGAATGGTTGGACTAGAAGATCCGATGGATCCATTCCAACCTGGTTGTTCTATGATTCTATGATTAGGGAAACATTTTTTACAGAAAGGGTCACTGGTCAGTGGCAGAGGCTGCCCAGGGAGGGGGTTGATTCACCTTCCCTGGAGGGGTTTAAGGGACATGGTGGACGAGGTGCTGAGGGACATGGGTTAGTGTTTGATGGAAATGGTTGGACTCAATGATCCGATGGGTCTCTTCCAACCTGGTCTATGATTCTATGATTCTATGACTCAGGGGTCTCTGGATGGGCTGGTGTCCTGCGGAGCCACCAGGCCGGTTGGGGTGGCCGTAGGGTGGTGGCCGTGGGGTGGTGGCCGTGGGGTACTCACTGATGGGTTGTCCCTCGAGGAACTGGATGTTGTGCAGCGACTCCCCCTGCTTGGCTCGCAGGTTCTCCAGCCAGTACCTGATGATGTTTTGCCGTTCCTGCCGCCACACAGTGCCCGTCAGCGCCAGGCCACGGGCTCGCTGCCCCTTCTCCTGCCCCAGCCCCTGTCCCTGTCCTGTCCCCTCCCTGGATCCACCTTGTTGTCCCCAGCCTGGGGACGGCTGGCTCGGTCCCCGGATGGGCTCTGGGGCAACCCAGTCCCCTTCTTCATGTGGGGAGGGGGAGAGGAGCTGCCTTCCCTGTCCCTTATCTCTGCATCCCTTCCCAGCATCCCAGCATCCCTGCATCCTTGCATCCCTGTATCCCTGCATGCTTTCCCATCATTCCTACATCTCTGCGTCCCCACATCCTTTCCCAGCATCCCCACATCCTTTCCCTGCATCCCCATCATTCATAGAATCATAGAATCACCAGGTTGGAAGAGACCCCATCGGATCTTCTAGTCCAACCATTCCTATCAAACACTAAATCAAGTCCCTCAAGACCTCATCCACCCGTCCCTTAAACACCTCCAGGGAAGGGGAATCAACCCCCTCCCTGGGCAGCCTGTTCCAATGCCCAATGACCCTTTCTGTGAAAAAATTCCTCCTAATCTCCAGCCTAAATCTCCCCTGGTGGAGCTTGAGGCCGTTCCCTCTCCCTGGTGGAGCTTGAGGGCATTCTCTCTCGTCCTGTCCCTTGGGAGAAGAGCCCAGCTCCCTCCTCTCCACAACCTCCTTTCAGGTAGTTGTAGAGAGCAATGAGGTCTCCTCTCAGCCTCCTCTTCTCCAGGATAAACCCCCCCAGCTCTCTCAGACACTCCTCATAGGGCCTGTTCTCCAGCCCCTTCACCAGCTTTGTTGCTCTTCTCTGGACTTTCCCGTCATTCCTACATCCCTGAGTCTCTACATCCATTCCCATCACTCCTACATCTCTGCATCCCCACATCCTTTCCCAGCATCCCCACATCCCTGCATCCTTTTCCAGCATCCCCACATCCTTTCCCATCATTCCTACACTTCTGCATCCCCACATCCTTTCCCAGCATCCCCACATCCCTGCATCCTTGGACATGGTTTAGTGTTTGATGGGAACGGTTGGACTCGATGATCCGATGGGTCTCTTCCAACCTGGTTGTTCTATGATTCTACGACCCTTTCCCATCATCCCTGCACCCCCACATCCTTCCCCTGCATCCCCCCATCCCTGTCCCTCCCCTCTCCCCGTCCCACCTGAGAGGTGAAGAAGTAAAGCTCGTTCTCGATGTTCTCGTAGATGTAGTCCTCCTCGCAGGAGAAGCTCCTCATGCCTCCCCCGAACTCGGCTTTCACCGGCTTCCGCAGCCCGATCTCATCGGCCCCACGCAGCAAACTGCAGGGAGAGGGGACGCAGCTGGGGACACGGTGGGGGACACGGTGGGGACCAGGGGTGTGGCCGAGACCCTTACCTCTCGTAGGTAGCCGTGACGAAGAAGGCGTAGACGTGGGTGTGCTTGTGGTGTCGGACCTGGACGATGAGCTCAGGGATGCCAAGGCGGATGTGGTTGAGGAGCCAGAGCAGCGTGTGATCGTCGGTGGTGTCTGCAAAGTGTCGGGCAGAGCAGGTCACATCTCCCATGTCAGGCCCCACCCCTCTCCGAGTCCCCCATCCCGCTCCCCATCCCTCTCCATGTCCCCCATCCCAGTCCCCATCGCTTCCCACATCCCCCGTCCTGGTCCTCATCGCTCTCCATTACCCTTCTCCTGGTCCCCATCCCTCCACACGTCCCCCATCTTGGTCCCCATCCCCCTCCATTACCCTTCTCCTGATCCCTATCCCTCTCCGAGTCCCTAATCCTGCTCCCCATCCCTCTCCGAGTCCCCCATCCTGCTCCCCATTCCTCTCCGAGTCCCCCATCCTGCTCCCCATCCCTCTCCATTACCCTTCTCCTGCTCCCCATCCCACTCCATGTCCCCAGTCTTGCTCCCCATCCCTCCCCACATCCCCCATCCTGGTCCCCAGCCCTCTCCAGGTTCCCAATCCTGCTCCCCATCCCTCTCCGAGTCCCCCATCCCGGTCCCCATCCCTCTCCATGTCCCCCCTCCTGCTCCCCATCCCTCTCCAAGTCCCCCATCCTGCTCCCCATCCCTCTCCGAGTCCCCCATCCCGGTCCCCATCCCTCTCCACGTCCCCCCTCCTGCTCCCCATCCCTCTCCAAGTCCCCCATCCTGCTCCCCATCCCTCTCCATGTCCCCCATCCCTGTCCCCATCCCTCTCCATGTCCCCCATCCCGGTCCCCATCCCTCTCCAAGTCCCCCATCCCGGTCCCTATCCCTCTCCACGTCCCCCCTCCTGGTCCCCATCCCTCTCCGAGTCCCCCATCTTGCTCCCCATCCCTCCACACGTCCCCCATCCTGCTCCCCATCCCTCTCCATGTCCCCCATCCTGGTCCCCATCCCTCTCCATTACCCTTCTCCTGGTCCCCATTCCTCTCCGAGTCCCCCATCCTTGTCCCCATCCCTCTCCACGTCCCCTGTGTCTCCGTGTCACCATCCAGCTGCTCCACCGTCACCTCCTGCCCCAGGTACCCGGTCACCTCCCTACCTGGGAAGGTCATGAGGACGTCGCAGTTCTCCGTGGGCACCGTCTTCATCCAGGCCTTGTGGGACATGATGTAGCGTCCGGCCTGGAGCAGCCGCTTCCCAAAGAGCTTATCTACCAGGGAAAAGGAGAGATGGAGAGAGGGATGGATGGATGGATGGACAGAGGGAGGGAGGGAGGGAGGGAGGGATGGATGGATGGATGGATGGATGGATGGATAGATAGATGGATGGATGAGCACCCAGGGGACCCCACAGGGCACTCCCCACCTCCAGCACTGGGCCCAACCCCTCAGCTCTGGATGGATGTGACCCCCTTCCCATCCCAGCAGGTGCCCCCCAGCATTGGCCCTGGCAGCAGGTCCCAGCTCTGCTCCTGGTGACGTTGGCTCCAGCTCAGGTTTCTCCTGCGGCAGCTCAGGGTTCCCAAAAAGGCCCCGACAGCTGCTGGAGAGGAGCTGGCAGCTCGTCCTGGCACTGTGGGGTGACTCGGAGTGACCCTGGGTGCCCCACGGCTGCCCCAGTCCCCTCTCACCTCTGCCCGCAGCCCCCCGCCCAGGCTGGCATCTCGCGCGGCGGCTCCGGGAGATGGGAAACCGCAGGAAAAATGGGGAGCGCAAAAAAGCAGCCGGTCTCCATGGAAACCCAGGGAGGCCCCGCGCCGCCGCAGCAGGGTGGGAGGGGGATGGCCCCCAGGGCCCCCCTGTCACCCCTCGGCGAGGGCCACACGTGCCATCCCTAGGCCTAGCATCCTCATCGCATCCCATGGGAACCGGGAGCATCCCAAAGACTGCCCGGAGCTGGCAGGGAGGGCAGGATGAGGCCTCTCGCTCCGCCACAGGACTCTCTTTCTCCCTGATCTACCCCAACTGCCTCTGTGCCTCAGTTTCCCCTCCTCGGCCCGGGCGGCCGAGCCAGGCTGGGGCGTGGGGAGCGATGCCCAGGGCACGTCACAGCCTCTGCGGCCGCCCCAGGGCTGGGAAGGTCCCAGGGCTCCGGAAACGCTGCTCAACACTGGACCTGCCAACCCCGAAAAACAGGAAACCCCAAACCTGCTCCGGACACCCATCCTGGGCACCCCTGGAACCCTTGGGTGGAGGTTGGGGGGGGCGTGGGCAGAGCTGGGCCCCAGCTCCAGCCTGGCTGAGACCTGACAAACTCATTCCATGAGTTGGTTGTTGGGAGGAGCCCAGTGCCAAGCTCTGAAAGGGCTCCCTGTGCCCTCACCGTGGGCGAGAGCTGGGGACGGTGCCAGGTTGCCAGGCAGGCACCCCCAGAGCGGGGCCGATCCTGCACCCCCAGCACCCCCTGGGCCCCCCAGCGCTGGGCTGGGTGGGCTCCCCGACCTGGAATTATTCACCCCTAACCGGCAGTGGGTGATGATGCCAGGGAGGGGTGCAGGGTGAGGGGGGGCACCCAGCACCGTCACCAAACCAGCACAGGGGGTCTGCAGGCCGGGATGGAGCCCCCCCCCAGCATCCCAACACAGTGTCCCCCTTTTTCTGCTCATCCTGCACCCCCAGGATGGACCCCCCCCAGCATCCCAGCCCTGCATCCCCTATCCTGCAACCCCAGGGCTGAAGCCCACCCAGCATCCCCCATACTGCACCCCCAGGATGGAGTCCCCAGCATCCCAGCCCAGTGTCCCTCCTTTTCTGCTCATCCTGCACCCCCAGAATGGAGCCCCCAGCATCCCAGCCCTGCATCCCCCATCCTGCACCCCCAGGATAAACCCCCCAGCATCCCAGCTCTGCAGCCCCCATCCTGCACCCCCAGGATGGAGCTCCCCAGCATCCCAGCTCAGTGTCCCCCCCTTTCTGCTCATCCATGCACTCCCAGGATGGAACCCCCAGCATCCCAGCCCTGCTTCCCCCATCCTGCACCCCCAGGGTGGAGCCCCCCAGCATCCTATCCCAGTGTCCCCTATCCTGCCCCCCCAGGATGGACCCCCCAGCATCCCAGCCCAGTGTCCCCCCCTTCTCTGCTCATCCTGCACCCCCAGGGATGGAGCCCCCAGCATCCTATCCCTGCATCCACCATCATGCACCCCCAGGATGGAGCTCCCCAGCATCCCAGCCCAGTGTCCCCCCTTTTCTGTTCATCCATGCACCCCCAGGAGGAAGCCCCCAGCATCCCAGCTCTGCATCCTCCATCCTACATCCCCAGGATGAACCCCCCCCCAGCATCTCCCATTCATGCACCCCCAGAATGAATCCCCCCCAGCATCCTATCCCTGCATCCCCCATCCTGCACCCCCAGGATAGAGCCCCCCAGCATCCTATCCCTGCATCCCCCATCCTGCACCCCCAGGATAGAGCCCCCCAGCATCCTATCCCTGCATCCCCCATCCTGCACCCCCAGGATAGAGCCCCCCAGCATCCTATCCCTGCATTCCCCATCCTGCACCCCCAGAATAGAGCCCCCCAGCATCCTATCCCTGCATCCCCCATCCTGCACCCCCAGGATAGAGCCCCCCAGCATCCAATCCCTGCATCCCTCATCCTGCACCCCCAGGATAGAGCCCCCAGCCCTGCAACCCCCATCCTGCTCCCCCAGGATAGAGCCCCCCAGCATCCTATCCCTGCATCCCTCATCCTGCTCCCCCAGGTATGAAGCCCCCCAGCATCTCCCATCCATGCACACCCCAGGATGGAGCCCCCCCCCCAGCATCCCAGCCCAGTGTCCCCCCTTTTCGGCTCATCCTGCACCCCCCAGGGATGGAGCTCCCCAGCATCTCCCATCCTGCTCCCCCCAGCATCCCAGCCCAGTGTCCCCCCCTTTTCTGTTCATCCATGCAACCCCAGGAGGGAGCATCCCAGCATCCTATCCCTGCATCCCCCATCCTGCACCCCCAGGGATGAAACCCCCCAGCATCCCAGCCCAGTGTCCCCCCTTTTTCTGCTCATCCATGCACCCCCAGGATGGAGCCCTCAGCATCCCAGCCCTGCATCCCCCATCCTGCACCCCCAGGATGAACCCCCCCACCAGCATCTCCCATCCATGCACACCCCAGGATGGAGCCCCCCAGCATCCCAGCCCTGCACCCCCAGGATAGAGCCCCCCAGCATCCCAGCTCTGCATCCCCATCCTGGACCCCTAGGATGAACCCCCCCCAGCATCTCCCATCCAGGCACCCCCAGAATGGAGACCCCAGCGTTGCATCCCCCATCCTGCACCCCCAGGATGAGCCCCCCCCAGCATCTCCCATCCATGCACCCCCAGGATGAACCCCCCTAGCATCCTATCCCTGAATCCCCCACCTTGCACCCCTAAGGCTGAAGCCCCCCAGCATCCCCCATCCTGCACCCCCAGGGATGAACCCCCCCAGCATCCTATCCCTGCATCCCCCATCCTGCACCCCCAGGATGGAGCCCCCCCATCCCATCCCCCTGTCCCCCCCCCCCGGCAGGCCAAGCGATGCCGCTCACCTTGGCTCCCTGGGATAAGGTCACGGGAGCTGCAGTGTTTTGGGGGGGGGCACACACACACACACACACTGTGCCCCCCCCCAAGCGAGGGGAGCCGGGGCAGGGGATGTTTTTGGGGGGGGGCAGCGATGCCGCTTGGCACCGACAGGCTCCCCGGGGGGGGGAGCACAAAGTGGGTCACCCTCTCTCCGGCTCGGCGGCTTGCAGGCAGCAGGCCCTGCTAGCCCAGGGGACCCCCCTCCTGCTGCCCCCCCCCCTTCATTGCCAGGGACCCCACAACCTCCAGCTCCAAGCTTGGGGACCCCCCCCAGGCCCCCATCACCGTGGAGCCCTCACCCCTCAGCTTGGGGACCCACACCACCCCCCACCCCATTACCAGGGTCCCCTCACCTCCATTCTCAGCTTAGAGACCCCCCATTACCCCTCATTACCATCCATCCCCAGCTGGGGGACCCCCCCCCCCTCAGCCCCCCAGTCACTGTGGACCCCTCTCTTCTAGCTCCAGCTTGGGGACCCCCACTCCAGCCCCCCACCCCCTTACCACAGACCCCTCACCCCCATCCCCAACCTAGAGAACCC